>BMAW01081263.1:79631-93799 GCA_019974015.1 Nephila pilipes
TTAGTGTATTTACTTGTATTAGTGTATTAGTGTATTTACTTGTATTATTGCTACAATAGGTGCTTTTTAATTCGTCATTTCATAGCACTTGGCATATTTTATAATCCAGGACTCATTGAGTCGTCCGGTATCAAAATGATTTTGATGTGTGTTGATCTTGACCACTAGTAACACAATTTGAATATGTTTTTTACCATGAAATGATTATTCAAATCTTAACTATTATTACATTGTTTTAATTTTTATTTTGTGTTGTGCGTTTTATCAATGCAAGAAAGTGCTATAAAATTAATGTTCCATATTCTATTAGTATTATGTATGAAGAAATACGTTGTCGTATATTTATATCGTCCAAATACGCTTAGAATGTACGCAAGTATTAAATATATGTTTGAATCGCTTGAGTCTTTATTTAGAGGGATTTATCTTTGTAAATCCTGTTCAAACTACTTCCATGCGCTATAATTCGACACGCTTGTGGTTCCAAACGTGTTGGATTAAAGATCGTCTAGTATACTTGTATTTCATTATGGTATTAGTCATAGACTTTCAATTTAGAAAAATTGGTGGCTTGCTATCTTTAAGAAAACATAAATTAGAACTCACGCATCGATGACCACTTAAATGTACTAATGGCTATAACTCATATTTTTTCTATAAAAAAACGAAGTTTCAGAAAGAATTTAAAATCAATCATTCTTACTCAAGTTTTAATGCTAAAGTACGAACTCACTTATAAAAATATTATCTCCCTAGAATTCTTCAAATTATGTCAAATATTTATTATTTTTATTTTTAAGATGTTATGTCCCAAAGTATTTATATGGTCTGCATAGCTTTTATTCATTAAATTTTTTATTTATATCTTTTTATCTTCGGTATCACCGTTAAAAGTATAGCGACGCTGGATAATCAGGCAAAATATCTAATCCAGTAAGTCCATGGTCTCATCTAGCACATTTGTTTCAAACGTGCTAAATTAAAAAAAGAGTTGATTCTATTCGACATGTATGTACAAAATTTCCTTACCATAAATCTGTAATTTTATTACATTCTATTCAATCGGGAATTTAATATCATTAACCAATTTGTTTTTGTAGGAAATGGGTGTCTTGAGGCGAATTTAGTTCAGGATTCCCATCTAGACAGTATCGGTATTATGGTATTGGTTACATAATCAAGATACCGTTAAGGAGATATTTCTAATAACTAAGTAATGTTACTTTAGACTGGCTAATTTTAAATCTGTTGAAGGATATTCATTTCAATCTGTCGATAAAACCTTTATAGAATTCCTTTTTCAAGATATTGTTAAAGAGATATTTCTAATAACTAAGTAATGTTACTTTAGAATGGCTAATTTTAAGCCTGTTGATGGATATTCATCTCAATCTGTCGATAAAACCTTTATAGAATTCCTTGTTTGTGATCAGTCAGTTTTACTTTCCCCCCCCCCTAAAAATAGCAGCCTGATTCACAAAACTAAAGTATTAGAGAAACTCTATTTCTCTCCCTCACATTTTCTTTTTACATTAATTTTTCTTATTATTCAACAAGAAGCGGATTCTTATGTTACAGTCTTATCGTTTTCACCAAATTTTATCTATCTCATTTCTATTAAAGTTAGCAATTGAAAATTGTTGTTGTAAATGCTTACCAAAAATATTTTTGTAATTTTAAATTTGGACACTTGGGCAGTATTATAAAGCGGTTATAAACATTCATTTCTAGTTTATGAAAACGTTTTGCTTATATATGAAATAGAAATCATTAAATAAGAAATAGTGGCATATTTTCCTTCATATGCATATCGTTGCTTTATCAATTTCTTTTTAAATTGTTAGTTGTACGTATTTTTTGAGTATCATTTTAAGAGAATTAATTACTACTTATGATATTTCAATAGTCTTTCAGTAATTTCTCAAAACTAAGAGTTCTGATATATTTTCACAAATAAGATTGTCTTTCAACAAAAAAAGAGCATTAAAAAATTTCAACATACTACACATATATAGAATTTTTTCTAATATGTATGAATAGTAAGGGACTAGTAAATATAATAATAGAGATTCTTATAAAATAGTTCTTATAGTAAGTATAAGAATGGAGATTTGTTATAAAAATCACATAATAATTAATATTCATTCTAACTTAAATCATTCGTTTTTCCAAACTGATTTTTTTTCTTCAAATCAACACTGCTAATTTAAATTTCCACGTTGAAAAGGAAAGTAAACTGGAAATCATTGCGATATTTATTCGCATTGGTTTCATAATGCTATATAGTACGCATAAATAAATTTTTTAAAAAAAACATTTTTATGATACATTTTTTCTCTCTTCCCATGTTAAAAATTACTAGCTGAAATGCAAAAGTCTTAGGTATTTGGACTAAAACATTATTGAAAAAATGCAATAAAACTATATAACTACAAAACTTAATATTAAATGGGGGAAAAAAATAGCGATGTTTAATATTGAGCAAATTTACCATATTTCTTACACGTTTAAAAAGTAACTGGATTACAACACTACGGTATCACTGAAAACTAAACTAACCAATCAATACGGGGAGATATTTATCTTTCAAGTAATTACTAAAAATTTCAAAAAATAAGAAGAAAAATATAGTAATTGCTTTCCTGTTAGCTCCCTATGAATTTTCTGCTTAATAGTTTGGTTTCATAGCAGTCCATTAATTCAAGTCCATTACAACCCTCTTTGAATTTATGAGATCTCATTAAAGAAATATACCGATACCCACAAACATTTAATTTTATCTGAGCAGTCAATGTCATAAGCCCACTACAAGGAATCAATACGTGGTCCCATCTTGCTATAATTGCTTTACCCATTGCTTCAGTTCTCTGGTACGAAAATTCCCCCACATTATTTTCGCATTAAAACAATCGCAACCACGAACCATCTATTAGATCCTTGTTTTATATTCAATAGTTCTTTCACTTACAGCTGTGGCATACGCTTGCAGACTAGATACTATCTATCGCCTTATCGATAAGAGTTTCTGCCAAGCGGACTATCTGTTACGAGTACTTTTCTTTTCCTTGCCATTATCTAATGGACGAATAAATGGACCGTTATCTTAATCGCACTGGGTTAATTAAAAAATTCTCCAATTAATTTTGCCCGCCAGAGCCGAAGTTTTCAAAGAGCCGAAACTTTATTTGAAGTGAAGGAAGGAAGGAAATAAGATAGATTGTATTGGACAGACGTATATTACAAGTCCTTTACTGTGGCTGATTATCCTTTGTTAATGAAACAGAAGGTTGGACAGATTTTGTTTTAGGGCTTTTGTGGGGTGATCGATCAAGTAGTGTTGTGGAGGGTACAAGTCTTCGGAATGTTAAATGAACTTAACATATGTCGATTGGGATATATGCATTGGAGATCTTGTTCTGTGTTTACGAAGAAAGAAAAAAGAAGGTAAGAACTTGGATCAATTCTTTCATGATGTTTCAAAAAACTATTTGCATGTTAATTGTTTCGAACAAATATAATGCTTGCTTAAGTTACTGAGTTATATAAATGCGCTGTAACACACATGTGCAATATGCTTTTTCTTTTATGAAGTTGTTTCAGTAATATACCATGTGTAAAATTAAATATGAAATATTTTGCACACTTGACGGAATACATTTTGATTTTTAAAAAAATTTGAAAAAAATTATGGCACTAAAAATTTTGAAGAAATTTATTGGAATTTTTTTTACTTCCTTTTAAGCATTCAGATATTAAAAATAATCTGTCATTTGAAATATATAATTGTTTCAAAAATGAGAATCTTGGCCAAATTTAGCTTTCTTGATTTTCATTGTTGTAGAAAACTTAAATAAATTGATTCAATTTTTGAGTGAATATACCGGATATATTTTTTTAAGGTGTTTTATCTCGTACTATTAAACGTTTTAATTACATTTCGCTTTATTCTTTGTAAACAGAACACTAGTGTCAGAAAAAAGAATGCACTATTAATTATCAAATGACGAAATGTTTTCAAAAACTGATCTCACCGTTAGTTTCTACCAGATATATGGATTTAATAACAACGGTAAAGAAAGAGTTTCTTAAGATGTATTTTCAAACTTCACACCTCGTGGAAAATAATTTCTCATACTTTAAATTTTAAGTAATATTCGCCTGACTGTAACATTTACTTTCAAGGACATTCTCCTGTTCTGAAGATGGGGAGCAATGCTACGAATATGAGTTGATATTTCCTTGCAACTCTTCTCCTATAGGAGAAAATATGAATTTACAGAGATATCCCCAGTTAACAAAAGAGAGTTTAAACACTGAACCCTTCACCTTAGCGACGTATTTGGTGATAATTTGGCGATTTGGCGAAGAATGTGTAAAATTTTATTCTTTAAATAATTAGTTTTCATCAATTAATTTTTATTAATTAGACTTAAATTATCGCATTGTCATCCAAAGCAATCGTGTATAAAAACTTTCAGCTCAACTAAGGACTTTGAAATGTGAGATAAAAGCTTTATAAATTTTGAACCAGAAATAGGTACAATGTGAGTATATGAAAACCCATTAAACAACGTAGTGCTTTCAGTATTTTTATAGCTGAGGTTTTGTTACTTTATTACAAATTTTGAAGTTTTCTCTTCCCCATGAAATAAATAATTACATAAGAAACTATATTTTGATTTAGGGGTCACTAGATTACCCCAGATGGTCGTTAATGTTATAAAACTGCGTTGTATTTCCATATCACACTACTTCAATTGAGATTTGGTTCATGGATTGTCTTCTGGTTATGGTATTATGACATAAAACATTTTACATCTCTTGCTATTGCAAAATAATTATTAAAAGAATGAAAAATAGTAATTGACAGTGTGAAACTGATCTGAAAAGAAGTTCCCTTTGAATTTGGTCCAAATAGGAAATGTATTTATCATTCAAGTGATGCCACATTTCCTAAAGAGACAATGGTGGTTTCATATGTATCAAAGCGCAGCAAAGTAGTAGTCCTGTTATCATCCAAGTATTTTGACTTATATTTTTATTAGATGAAGAACTCAGCTTCAAACCCCAAGTGATACTTAATTGTATTCATTACAAAGGGAGTGTTGGGTTGAATAGTGGATGAGTACTCGATTTCATGCGATACTGAAAGGTGGGCACTGTTTTTTTTTATTTATTTTTTCATATGGTTGCTATGGAAACAATCAACAGATTTACTGTGTTTATGAAATTATGTAAAAAATATGAAAAAGGTAGATTTTTTTCTAAAGAGTATTTTTTCAGGATGTAGGAATTATATATTCCTTAGTAAAACCACTAACAGCTAGTCAATAAACTGAGTGAAAGCCTAACTACAAGCATACAGATGCTCTCTTTAACAACAACGTGAGAAGTAAAAACCCCTTAATAATTAATCCGAAAGAATAATCTGGTTGGTAAGGGCGCAGCAAAAAACCAATCGGTCAGCTTTTCTTCGGACCAAATGAACCAGTGTTAGAAACAGCAACCAAGTCCAAACAACTAACTCTCTTCCCCTCCACGTGGTCGGAAACCAATTTACACAGAAGCAGTGACCCAGGACTTGAACACTAGATGGCAACACAGCCTAGAACAACTGGATGCATATTCTGACGACGCAAAATATTTGTGGGCCTAAGACAACCACACAAAAAACACAATTAGTGATATTCCAACTACAGAGCAAGTGTCGACGAGACTCGCCACACAACTAGAGACACCTTATGACATCGTATAGAGATTGATCTACTCTAAACCCAATGTCATAGGGAGGGGATGGATATCATTTGTAGAAACAGCTGGAAATGCGAACTTATTAAAAATACCAGTTACAATGCTTTTCTTCGTATCATTTCGATGATACCGGAGAGAGAGTGTGCAGTGGCTCTCTTCAACAACAATCCAGAAGTTAAAACGCCTTAACCCTTTCGCGGCTGGTGGCTAATACGTTTAGCCACATAAAATTGAATTTTTCAACCCCTATCACCCCTAGGAAAAACATCCCTGATCTGATTATTTTTAAGACCAAATAATTTTTAAAGGGGATGGGAACATTATTTTTATCATGTATTTTGCCATAAAAAAGTGTATTGAATTTTCGTGCGTAGTTTATTAAAGAGTAAATGTATTTTAATATCGTGCCCATGAAAGGGCACCGCGAAGTTTGCCTAATCGGGACGTATCTTTTATCCCAGTTGATAAGGGTGCAGCAAAAAGCGCCCGGTCAACTTTTCTTTAGACCCAATGGACCACGTTTCAAATGGCCACCGACACTCCAAGGTCAGCTGACTCTCTTCTCCACGAGGTAGAAAAACACCCAATGCCGAATGTATATCGCTTACTGCATTACGAAATATGAAAAAGGTAAATCTCAGATCTTGGAAAATAACGAAGACTATGTAGAAAAACTTAATAAAATAAAACCTTTTACCAAGTGTAGTAATCGCGTTGTGTGTACTAGAAATCTGGATAAAAAGAACCAGTCTAAAAGTTTTAAGTGCAATCGATTTCTTTGTAAAACTCATGTAAATAGCGTAACTATAATATGTCAATAGTTCAGTAATCTAAATGATCCTTTAAGTTCAAATGAATATTTAATATTTGAATTTACAATCCTAATGTGAATTAATTCTTAATTAATTAATTTAACTTTCGAAACATTTTAATGTAACTAAATTAAATTTCCTATTTTCGTTTCTTTGGCTATAACTATTGTATATATTGTTAAATGATTTTAATAGTTAAGGGGCTTTTTTTGCTATTGTAAATAAATACGTGTTTTTTTAACAGAGGGTCACTGAATTACCCATATAGATTTTCATATTTCAAATATCTACCTGGTGATCCAAATATTTTGTAAATCTTATAAAAATTCCTTTTCTGAAAAGAGATCATAAACCCTGACAGAAATCTAATATAGCTGTTTGTACATTCATGACAAACAAATTCAATTAGGGATATTAATGTACGGAGACTCGATTGTTTAACACAAAATTATCTAAATAGAATTGATATTTTTCTTAGAAAATGCATTATCCTCAGCATTTTAAACAATTACATAGCTTAAGAATTCAATGTCAAATGTTTTGAAGCTAAATTCGTATAAATGTTACTCTATTAAATGTATTATATAAAGGAATATTTTATTCGTCTATTTGCTTGATCATGCTCGAAAAATTCATTATAAGTATTCATTATAGTAGTAATTATTTCATTATCTAAAGAGATAATAAAGCAGCACATATTCTAAAATGCCTTTCCCATTGAATTTATGAATCAATTGCTGTATGTTGCCGCTTCAAAGGCATATTAAATGAAATAAATAGAAATTACACTGAACATTAATTTTGAAAATGAATATTAAACAAATGAAAATTTTTTCTATCAAATTACCTCTTTCAATACATTTATTATAATTTTCAGAGCTTAGCTTAAACAATGCAATATAAAATTTTATTTGTTAATTAATTTCCTTAGGTAATATAGAAAACGTTTCAGATAAAGATTTAATATAATTCGTTGTGTAAAATGATTGAAAACAATCGATTAATTTGGGAAAATTCCTTAAAGTATTTTTGAAAATATTTAAAAGTTGATCAAATTTTGAAATTTTAGTTGCAATGTATTACAGAAAAAGATTTCATTTTAATTCAATACGATTTTTTTAAAATAAAAACTATCAAGAATAGTTTCATTAGGTTTTCACCTATCATAAATTAAATTTATATTTAAATGAAACCTTTAAAAAATCTAAATAAAAAATCATTCATATTTTAAACAAAATGGCTTGAAAGAACAAAATTCTTTGTCAGTGCTCTTCAAAACATTTGAACAGTTTTCACTTCAATTATTTTTCTTAGCATGCGCAATATCGAATACACTTCTGCAAAGATCTTTTAGCCTTGAATACCCGTAATGTATTTTTAAAGGATATGTTTATACAATTTCATCATTATTGTAATTATTATTTTTGTAGTATTTACCTAGCTATTTTTTAACGAATTTTGATATTCATTTAATATGCAGAAATGAAAATCATGCATCTTCTTTATGTGGCTGGTTTCAAAAAATCCTCGGCGAGTTTTGAGTGCAAAGAATAAGTTAAATTAGAAGAAATAAATCAATTAATTTAAACTGATATCTGAATCTGTCATCCGTATTTCATTTTTTTTTTCTTGGTTCTTTAATTTACCAAGCTACTTATCTACATGAATTTACTTTTATCCTAACTACAAAAATTTGTAAGACTATATATTTAGAGGATATCGTAAGACTTCTAAATATTTTAATTAAAAATCTTTATTAACAGTGAGAGGTGTATACAACTCTTCTAAATAAAAAACAAACTACTCTTTCAAAATGATGTGTCTTCCAGCAACTTCCACGTATAAACAGTATTAATACAGTTTGTTAAGAAAACACGTACCAGAATTTCTTCAACATATACCAGAACAGTTTTTGCTATTTTAAAAAAAGTAATTTAAAATTTATCGAGTTTAAAAACTTTAAATACCATTAAAAATTCTCCGATCTAAGGTAGAGCCTTTTTAATGATATTTTTAAAAATTAAAATGTGTTCATCAAGCAAAATAAAATGATTTACTGCAAATAAGAAAATCCAAGCTTTCATATTTTTGACTTATCTCCTAGCCTTTCTTTATTGTAATTTTGAGAACCACGTTTATATTTATTTTATAAAATATTGAATTTTAAGTTCTTAATGTCAAAGAATGTTTGTTTTTTGTTAAGTTTATGAATGAAAATTTTGATTTAATTACAAATATCTAAATGTGTTAATGTTAACGAATTACAAATAAAAAATTATTAAATTAAACATTTTAAATTTTATCAGTTTATGAAGTTCAACAAATTTGATTTTTAGACTTTTTAGAAACTAAACCAGTAATAATGATTTACTGGTAGATAAAAGTTATTTTTTGCTGAATCTTCTTAAGGTACAATGGTATATTAATGAGCGATTTTATAATATTTAAAATAAATTAAAAATAAAATGCGGAATCTCCTCTACTGCTGATGACAAATCAAAACATTGCATGTTTCCTTAAATAAACTGAGAAATTTCTTAACTTTCTTGTGCTAAATTACGGGGTTAGTTGCTTACGGTCCTGTGCAATTTCGCTAATTCTGAAAAAATGTAGATACGTTTCCGTTAGCAGCGCTCAAGCGATAGATCACCAATTGTAGCAAGTTTTTGTCTCTTTAGCTTGTTTATCTTAGGTGTATGATGAAAATAATCCTAAATGAATTGTGATTAATTCTTTAAGGAAAATGTATTGCCTTTCAAAAAATCTGATGCTGACAAAATTTATATTTGTGGCTTATGCAAAAGTACAAAAAGCATTTCTAGATATATTAATAGGGTAACCTAGGTAATGCATGCATAAAAACAACAAAGGAAGAGGAGTATTACTTAAAATTTTTTACATTTTGAGTGTTTTGAGTGCAACATTTTAAAAAAAGAAAACTTTAGAAGTATACTTTAGAGTTATTTTAAGAAATCGGAGTAGGATCATATCATTTAGGGCTTTATATTAGATATTTGATTAGAAAACATTTCTCTAATTATATCTATTTGGCAACAATTTCGGATTATATATAATTATTGGATCTTGGATAGATTTTTAGGGGGAAAATGTATCCTTGGCTGATACAAGGTTTAGCTTATGCTCAGAAATGTGCAGTATCTAACAAAAAAAATATTTTCAATCATGTTTTTGCCATGGAGGTATATTAAACATTATTTTGCATAAACTCATCATGAAAAATGTTGCCCTCATTGTAACTTCCGTAATATTCATGGCACCTAGACGAATTTTATATCAATATTAAACACATAAAGTGATCTAAATTATAAAGTTAATGTTTTAAATAACTTCATTAACAAATTTAATTAAATTCTGAAATAAATCTGTTTTAATTATTGAAGGCAATTTATTTGCACATGTAATTTATCACTACGTACAAATTTATATTTTAGATTTCGCACTATTTTTTACGAAAGATTTCCTATCACTGGGGTGTAAAAATGGATTCATTAGTATTAATTATTTTCTAAAACATATGATAAAAAAATTCCACTGAACATTTTGAAAAGTTTTTATATGAAACGACATATATTATATTTTTCAATTCTAAAACCACAAAGACATTGAAATACAGTAATCTTATCAAAAATTTCCACTACAAACTCTTATAGAAAAAATATAAATCGTAACGTACAAACTTTTTTATATGTATTTGGATTCCTCATGTCAAAACACCTTTAAAACCGATATTTTGCGCAAATTACTGCAACAATTTAGGATATATATAATTAAAATATTTCGATTGGATATATTGGAATTTTCAGTTTCCTGTCAATTCGTAATTTTGAATTCGTGAAATTAAGTTAATCCCTTCAGTATTCCAACTTTCCTCCTCAAACCTAGACTATTATATTTATTTGAATGCAATAAAAAACATTAAATAATTCGAATTAAAAACCAACGTTTTTAAAAACAACGTTTTTATATGGCGGCAAAGTTTATTAAAAAAATTATTGAAATATTAGTTAAAACTGGATGCAAATATCTAAATATTGCATTGTTAGGCAAGTAAGAACAGTTCCCAAAATTTCAGAGCTCTAGCTTGCTGGGAAGTTGGTTAAATTAACGATAGAAAACTTGATGACACAGTGATACACACACAGACAGATACACACCAAGTGAAATACATAAAAACGTTAAAACTAACTAAAATTAATTAATTCATCCGGTAAATTAAATGAATGGAATGCATTTTTACCCAACCACCCTTGGCGACAAGAATTACTTAGCGATATTTTGCTAAATGTGGCTACCCTGTTCCGTTTTACGGACTTAAGTTAAACAAAAAAATAAAATAATAATAATAATAAATAAAAACCAGCCAAGTTTGGAGCAAATTTTTGAAATCGCGCCAAGTGATTGGGCTAAACTGCATTATTAAAGAAAATATTAATTAAAACTTATCGGAAACGTCTAAATATTGCATTGTTAGGCGAGTACGAACGATTCCCAAAATTTCAAAGCTCTAGCTTGATGGGAAGTTGGTTAAATTAACGATCGAAAATTTGATGACACACACACACACACACACCAAGTGAAATTCAGAAAAACGTTGTAAAATATCAAATAATAATAAAGTTTTCTTTGAAATAAGTTTTTTTATTTATTTTTTTTATTTTTTATTTTTTGAAAATATTTTTAAATATATTCTAAATACCAGTAAACTTACAAACGAATCATTAAAACAAATATAAAAATGACTCCTAAAATAGGAGTAAAAATGTTATTCGTAGAAACCTTCGTTAGTTTTTGTTCTTTCGGGTACATTTTATCGTATTAAAATAAATGTAGTGGTCTAAGTTTGAAGAGGAATGTAGAAACATTTTTTATAGGATTTACATTACTTTCACGAATACAAATGTCTGGTTCATGGGAGCCTAATGCTCCAATTCTCTGCACTTTTTATTTCGTTAAAGTAATTTTAATCCTATGGAATTTCTAAGTCCACTCAAAAAAGCAAATTTTTGGGATGGTATCGTATTTAATAATTCATATGCTTGATCATGCTATTCTCGTTTCATTAGCCACCGTAAGGGTTACTGTTTTAGTCAATGAAAAATGGTATAACTAACCACTTTTCAAAATAAAGAGTAAAATGCAAGTGACAAGTTTATTTTGTTTATTTTCATTTTTATTCAGCAATAATTAAGTTTAGTTCAAATTATATTTTATTTAGTAATTTATAGTTTGCTCTATTTTTAAGTGTTCAGTTTAATAATTTGTTTCCTTTAATTTTAATACCTGAAAAGAATATTATTATTTTCTTCAGTATTTTGTCACTTGTATTAATTTTAATATTTAATCGAATAGTTTAATAATTAATTTTAATAAAAACGTATCATCTTTAAAGGCTAAAACTGTTCTTCGTAAAATTTCGCCTGGAACAATTCTTAGGATTTTCATTAAGTTTCTTTATGATTTTAGACTATGAAAAAGTTTTCTAACATTTGATGCAAAATACTTTGAACTGTGATAGTAGAAAATAAGTCATACTGAGATGTCTCTGAAACTCATATAATAATGGACGTTGCAAGTTCTTTTATGAATGTAAAGTTCAAACTCCGAATAACCTTTCTTCCATAGAAAAAGGAAGTACTCAATCAAGTTGGGAGATCCGGGATTTTAGTTTTACATCAGTTTTCTCTTTGAAGAATTATTTGGTCCTAACTTACAACATGAACTTATTTTGTCTGCGTTGCTGCGTCGTTTTTCTTTCTACCCCCAATTCATATTCTCGCCACACACATATAACACGCACGCGCCACACACACACACACACACACACACACACATATATATATATATATATATATATATACACTTGTGAAGCAATAGCAGTGTCATCTCTAGAGACGATTGAGTATTAAAAAACATATTCTTCATATCCTTATAATTCTAAAACTTGAAAGATAGAAAATTTCCAAGATTTGCAATTAAATATAACTTTAAAATGTGAAGTCAGAGACATAAAAATAAGGGGATTTTATTAAGGAAAAAATATAACTTTAGGATTAAAGGGATTTAATTAATCAGCTAAATCCCCCTGTAAGGAGAATTTGGAAAGTTAATACAGAATGTCTTTTTTTTTTAACGGCTATATCTAAAATACTATTTATAATTGTTGGAATCAATATTTTTTTTCTCAATACAAAATATTGAGAATTTCTTTTCCTAATAGATTTTAAATTTTTGTGTTAACATGATAAAATATATATAAATTATATAAATGATTTTATAAATAAAATATCAGAAAGAGATTGTTACTTTATTAACGTCACACATTTAGGAGCAACAGAAGGCTATTTGTGCCAAACCTAGTAATTTTCAGATTTAATCTTGTGAGAAGGATGACACCCGAGCTAGCAACTCATCTATAAACTTCCACACAACACCTAGGAAGGATTTGGAGCTTAGGCAGATTTAACTTGCTCCAGACCCGCTACACTGCGAATCATTCTATATTAGAGTCAGGTACACAAGTTATATTTTTCCATAACTTAGTATATGTTCCATACTATAGCGTAAAAATAGTGATACGCTAGCAGAAACGTCACAGTGCTTCAAGTTACGTATACTTTGATTTTACTTATAGAAAATAGAGGGCACTTTTGTGAATCTGTATTATTTATAAGAATTTGATAACTAATAAGAATTGTAAGCAAACGAGCCTTTCTCTTTCTCCCTTTCTTAGTTAAATAGGGGCGTGGCTAGTTTTTGGAACGCCATTTTGAAAAGCGTTCCCTCTTCTGTTTCTAAATTATTTTTTTTAAGTTTTAAGTTCCTGCGTATCAAAGCTCCTGTGTATCACATTTCATTATCTGTGCTTTTCAATGAATTAGAACAGTTGTGTTTATATATTATTTGTACTGTTTTGCTTCAAATTCCTGTTGTATTTTAGAATATTTTTTAGCTGCAACATATTTTTTTGGATATTTTTCATTGATTCTTGTTTTTTGCCAAGTTTATTTTTAGTTATTCCTTGCACAAAATCTTAAGGGAAGTGTTGAAATGATTTCATACCTAAACAAAATGTTCAAAATAATGAAGTATTAGATGACAATATACTTCGAAAAAGAAAAACTATACTTCGAACTTACTTTCGACTATACTTCGAAAAAGAAAAACACTAGTGCTGCAAAAATTTTAAAGATGTCCCCTTTGATGATGATACAGTGAACCTTATAATTCAGTGGATTTTCCAATTAATATAAAGAACATGGTAAACGTAATGTAATATATTGGATACACTTGTCATTAATGAAGGTGTTGGAATTCGCAGAGGATTATATGCTAATTTAATTTTATAGTGTAATTTCGGTGGATAGGTTCAGAAACACTAATATGTAAAATTAATTTAATGATATAAAAGTTAGACTATAGAATATGGAATGTTGAATATGGTCTATAGAATATGTTGTATCATTTCATATCGGAATGCTTACTTAAAACAACACATTTCTGAAAATAACAACAAGAAGAAAATAGATGTACTGAATACTGTGATATATTTCAATGACTATGCTCAAAGTAGAGTAAAGGTATTAG
>BMAW01081263.1:94091-107254 GCA_019974015.1 Nephila pilipes
CTTTATAAGTTTACTTTATACGCTATAAAATACAAATACTTTTACTTTATAAGTTTACTTTATACGCTATAAAATACAAATACTTTTACTTTATAAGTTTACTTTATACGCTATAAAATACAAATACTTTTACTTTATAAGTTTACTTTATACGCTATAAAATACAAATGATTTTATAAAAAAAATATAAGTAAAATATCAGAAGATACAAGCATAATACATTTTTATTTGAGTGTTAGCAGCTGTGAAATGTCTTTCACGCATGTTTGTAAAGTTGAGATAGCAATTCAAAAAATCCTTCTGTACAAGCAAAGATTTAAAAACACTAAATATTATATAATAAAATGATGTAAATTTTTCCAGTACATTTCAATATAGTCCTGGATTTCATTAAAAATGTTACATTACAACTTATACTGAAAAATATTTCTGAGATGTTTTCTCAAAGTAAGTTCGCTTTTAGTATTTTCGCACATTTTTTTTCAAAATCTACTTAATCATGAAGCTCATAATTTGTACATACTGAAATGAGACTCCATCCACTTAACATAATTCGTTTATAAAAAACACCAACAAATGTATGTATGAAAAATATTTGCTTAAAAATTATGAGAAAATTTAATTAAAAATTTAATATTCTTATAAATTTTATTAAATTTAATATGAAACTTTTATTAGTTTCAGTGCGTGGAATGCGATGTTTCAAGTACTCTGAAAACAGTTAAAGTTATAAATGCAGTAAATTTTATGCAAGTTGCGTGCGTGTGTCTACCTAAAGGTAAGGGTATGACTTACTTATATACGAGTAAATGCAGAATTGATTATTATTTGCTGTTGCTTGATTACTTATGTTTATAAAAACGATTTTTTCCTATAAATAGATACAATGTTAAAACACAACTTTCATTGCTTTTAAACAGTAAAACTCATTGAACAGTTAACATACCAACACTTAATTAATACCTATTTCTTCTATAGCCGGTAAAATGATCAGACTTTGTGTTTCCTCATTGAATTGAACAAATTATCTTTATTATGATTAAACAAAATTGTGTATATTGTCAATTTCTATTCCAATCACAAATGATAAGAAATTTTAATTGATTGCTCATCGCATTTTTTACATGTACATTGTGTCTCTATTGTACATTTTCCGCAAAAATATTTTTCACATTTGGAACAAATTTTGATGGTTTTATTTTCGTTATAATATCCCGTTTTACACGTCTTACGTTGATAAGAATCTGTAGTAGATTTAAGCAAAGATCGTTTTGTATTTGCTCTTTTTTTTTTTTTTTTTTTTTTTTTGGTTATTCACTGGCTTCTCGAAAATCGGCGGCAAGTTCTACTTCGAACTGGTGTAAAAAACCTTGTCTCGAGATATTCACTCCTGTCGTTTGCTTGTACAAAACCCTGGCATTTACTCCATCTAAATCTAGGATATTTGAAAAATATTTGGAGAGGCCATGTGAAGACTTAGATTTTGTGGTATATTTCCTCTCCATTTGATCGGTCATGTTTGCAACAAATTTAGTTTTATAATAATGAACTATATACAATAAGTTAAATACGCATGCACATTATAAGTTCCGATTCAATAATTTTATAAAGCAATTAATTGTGTTCTCCATGTCAAATGACCGGTTGTGATAGATAAATGTAAATGACAAATATTATTCAAAATGCAGATAAAAAAAATAATACAATATTAACGGTATATAATTAATAGAAAAAGTCAAGAAGTCAAATGTGCAAAGGTGATAAGATGATATGTACAGTTTCAATGCAAAAATTTATAACTGGTCAAAAGACCGGTTATGGTATGTTTAGTATTAAGTGTAGCATAAAATCAGCTCATTTCTCCTTGTCAAAAGTGTCTCGGTTACCTTGAAGATATTTCATTGTTAAGTTATTTAGAAGTACATTTGAAGGTTTTTGAAGAACTCTAGTTATATTATTTCCCAACATTATGTAATTGTGAAGCAACAGTTCTGAAAATAATGTGAATTATATGCATTTTATTAGAACTGAGAATATAGGGACATCGTTAATACCCAAAACTCAACTTTGTATGTTATATTACTTAAAATAAAATTAATAAATTAAGTTCTTCCAAAATAAAATTTAATGAAGTCAAGATAAAAAGAACATATTTTAATAGAATACTTTAAAAATCAGAAATCTCCTCCTGAACATAATTTTTTAAGAAACTTTTAAACAAGAAAAACAATTTCCAATAATCTTTTTAGGTGTTAACTGTTCAACATTCACAAGGTGTTTCAGCTGTTCAACATTCTATACAATAATAAAAGAACTAGTGTGCACTTACTTTTCTCAAGGTGTAAATTGAATAATGAATAAATAGTTTATCAGAGAGAGAATTTTATATACATTTCATGGAAATTTCGATAGTTAATGTTAGCAATAATTATGAACTTTCAATGAAAATTCACGTTTTTGGTAAAATCAATCATTTCTAAGACACCAAAAATAGATGAGCAGTTGAAAGTTTTAACATTTTATTATTAAAGGGAACTTGTGTAAACTTTTACTTAAATGATTAAAAACTGCCAAATCATAATATGAATAATAAATATTTCTTTAAAAGGTTCTTCAAGACATTTATAATTTGATTTTTGATAATATATATAATATAATAAACGCATACCTATTTTTAAATGCTTCAACTAATGATTCTTCTCTGGACGTAGAGCGCAAAAAGGAATTTTAATGTAAAATTTCTTGTATATTTACTTTTCTTTACATTATCCATTGTCTAGACAATATTCTTAATTATTCATTGAAATTTTTTTAAATGTTAAGGGAAAATCTTAAGTTTTTCATAGCAAAAAATAGTTTATAAACCTTTCTCATTTTATTTAAAAAGGAAACATTTTGAAATATATGAAAAATGAGTACAAACTTTAAACATGTAAATATTTTACAATCCTTTTAAGATAGAACAAACACAAAAATGTACAGTAGCAAAGTTTTAAAAGCATGTAATGTTTAATATTTTAAAGAATACACTTTACCTGTGTTTAAGTTCAATAATTAAAATACATTTTGAATTATGATCCCTTCTGATTGATTAGTTTTAAAACTCTAATTTTATTTAATGTTTTCAATTCCAATGTTAGTTAAGGGTTTCAACTATTACAAAACATTTTATGCTTACATTTTTGTAAAATAACTTTCATTATATTTCAAAAATATTAATTTCATAATATTAAAGTATTTTTGAAAATTCACGTATATCAGGCCAATCTTCAAATTAAGTAAAATAACTTTTAATACAAATGTATTTCACAATACATTAGTTAAAATAATTAAAAATCTAGATTGTATTCCAAAATTCAAATCTCTTCCTCAAATTTAATTAGTATAATAACGGCTTTTAGGATCATTTATGTAAAAGTTATGAAAATTCATCGCCGAAATTGTCAACCGAACATTACAATGAAAATCAATGAAGCTGAAATAACTTTTAACATTTCGAACATACAGTGTAAACTCTGAGACAGAACATAACAAAAGCGAGAAGAATTCTAACGTTTTAACACAAAGGCTTAGGTGAAACATATCCCTAAATTACAATACCAAATATATTTTTACTTGCGTAACAGGTCAATTGAAAAGTCCCCGGCCTACCATAGTAAAACAGATTTTCTTGGCAAAATTAGTTTGTTTTATCCAACATAATTCCCTTCAAGGGTGATACACTGATTATAGCAACACTCCAACTTTTCGATATCATTTTTGTAGTACGATTTGTCCTTTGCTTCAAAATAGGCTTCAGTTCTGGCGATCACCTCTTCATTCGACGAAAACTTCTTCCCAACGAGCATTCTTTTGAAATCTGAGAACAGGAAATAGTCGCTGGGGGCCAGATCTGGAGAATACGGTGGATGAGGAAGCAATTCGAAGCCCAATTCATGGATTTTTGCCATCGGTTTCACTGACTTGTGGCACGGTGCATTGTCTTGGTGAAGCAGCACTTTCTTTTTCTTCCAATGTGGCCATTTTTTGGCGATTTCGTCCTTCAAACGGTCCAATAACGCTATGTAATTGTCGCTGTTGATGGTCCTTCCTTTTTTAAGGTAGTCTATGAAAATTATTCCATGCGCATCCCAAAATACAGACGCCATAACCTTGCCAGCCGACTGTTGCGTTTTCCCACGCTTTGGAGCGGGTTCATCGAGTGCAGTCCACTCGGATGACTGTCGATTGGACTTCGGAGTGAAATGATGGAGCCATGTTTCATCCATTGTCACATATCGACGCAAAAACTCGGGTTTATTACTCTTGATCATCTTCACACACTGCTCCGAATCATCAACTCGTCGTTGTTTTTGGTCAAAAGTGAGCTCGCGCGGCATTCACTTTGCACAGAACTTTCTCATACCCAAATATTCGTGAATGATATGATGTACACGTTCAGTTGATATCATTAGAGTGTCTGCTATTTCATTCAATTTCAATTTACGGTCATTCAAAATCATTTTGTGGATTTTTTTAATGTTTCCGTCGGTAACAACCTCTTTTGGGCGTCCACCGTCTTCGGTGCTCATTTCACCACGCCTAAACTTAGCATACCAATCCTTGTTGGTTGATTTTCTTGGGGCAGTTTCCGGAAACTCGGCATCAAGCCAAGATTTTGCTTCAACTGTATTTTTTCCCTTCAAAAAGCAATATTTTATCAACACGCGAAATTCCTTTTTATCCATTTTTTTCACAATAACAAAAGTTGCTTCACTCAAAATGCTATAATTCACAAACTAATGATCCGACAACTGTCAAGTTTATACACGCATCTTTTGAGGTTTAGGGCTAACTAAAAAACATATGGATTTAATTCTAGTAGCTCCATCTATGTGTTGGCCGGGGAATTTTCAATTGACCTGTTATTTTAATTACCTGACCTTTGTAAATATATGTAAAAATCTTAGGACTATAACTACTTTATATAGTGAATTAGTTAAATTTTGTTTAAAAAATGCAAAACTATTTCATTAATTTTCAAAAATTTAAACAGCTTATTCTCAACTATTTATTTTAAATTATGATCATGTAATTAAAACCTTGAGATGTTTTCAAATCAATATAAAGTTTTGATATTTTTGTGGACCTTTTGTATACTATGTTTGATAGTGCTGTGAACGGAATAATAATTTAGATAAAGAGTTCTTTTTTCTTAGAAATTTAGCTGCAAGGTTAGATATGGCTGTTTTTTACTGTTTTTCATGTCTCACAGAAAAATTAATTGTAAGACTATAAACAAAACAAGTACATCTAAGGTACATCTAAGACTATGCATAGAATTGAGAAAAACACTGCTAAGAAATTGAAAAGAAAATGTTTAAAAGTATTAAAATTTGTAGGGGGAATTTTATAAAAAAAAATATTTTGCAAAAAATTCAAAGTTTTAAGTAATTGTCTGCTCGAAAATGAAGATTTTTTTCTGAAATACATATTTTGTTTAGGTTTAAATGTTTTGAATACATATTTATTTCTTTAGGTTTAAATGTTTTGAATACAGATTTATTTCTTATAATTACTTAATAAACATTGCTCTGAGAGTACAGCATACCCTTAAATCCGAAATTCAATAAAAAATATTTCTTATATATTTAGACACAGATTCTATACTGTTAAACAAATTATGTTACATATTGTTATAAAAATGTTTTTTCTAATTATACAATTATAAAATTAAACATCATTATAAAAATAAGTTCTTCGCATTAGCTTAACTTATTGCAATATCTTTGGCACTTAAATTTATTAGAAAGCTTTTAGAATTTAACAACTGAAAAAGAATTAAATCTGAAGTCAGTGATGTATAAAAGCTATTCGTTTTGACACTTCTTGTATTCCATATTAAGCCTAAAGACAGCATAAAATAATTCGTTTAAGTAGAAACCCATTTCGCATAGTTTTCTGGGCTGCAAATAAATTAGATTTACTTTGGAAAGATTCCAGTACCCAAGTTCTTAATATTAAAAATGCTTTCCTGCTTAATGTATTATGATAAGTATAGTTGGAAGAAGGCGTTTCTCAGTTAAGAACATTTTCGGAAGAGCTAAAGAGCCATTACCCAGAAGAGATATTTTTCGATATAATTAGGTTATGTAATTATGTTAAGCATTACAAAGTTCTTGGGATGTTATCTTTACGCTCTTAATTTAATGAACAGTTCTGAAAAGAAAGAATTTAAGTCATTATATTAGTGTTTTCTAAGTTTTTAACCAAAAGATTCAAAAAAGGTGAATGCATTTCATGGCAAAAATGATTTCTGAATACTTCCATTTTTATTGAATATTTAAACTGTAAAATTATCTTTTAAACGTGACAATTACGCAATAAAATCTAACAGCCATCAAAAATAGAAATAAACATATATTTTGTGATGGTATTATACACACACATATATATATATACATATACATATATATATATATACCTATACATATATATACATACATATGTGCCCATACATATCCACCCACTGCAATGCGGTAGGAGCGGATGGTGAGTATGCTCAAGACGCTTCTACGTCGAGTATCAGAGAAATGTATTGTAGATTAGGAAAAGTTTGCCACGTGTATATTCCTTACTGCATTTAATGTATAGCAACTCATATTTCTCATAAATTCAGTCAAGTGAGCATCATTCCAACTCGTGATTTGCACAATATAAAACATTATGAATCACCTTGTGAAATTGCTGGGTGCCTTTGCATTCACTTTATTACGGCATCCATTTTGTAAGCAGTGATCCAGAAAAATTATTTTGGATTAAGTTTTACGAAGATTTCTCTGTAGAGTAATGGGACATTGAGGAGAATATTTATTTTTTTCCATTTTTCTCTTATCAAAATTTACTATCCAAATTATTATTATAATTATAATTTTACAACTTCTCTTAAAGCATTAATTTATGAAATAATTATTGTCAAAAATAAGAATAATTTGAACATTTGCAAAATACGTGTAGATTTATTCTCCATGATAACATGAAGATGGATCAAATATGAACATAATTTTTTTATAAAAAAGATAGGACATTTTATGATATATATTACTTACCAAAATCACAAATGTAATTAACTTTTTGTATTTCCTCCATTAAAATGTATATAATTTCTCCATTGCATCGGGGGTTGTTTTCCGTTTTTGATCATGTTTAATAAAAGGAATCAGGACATTTACAGAGCTAATTATTCTTCTTTACTGAATGAAAATCATTTCCCTCATAACGCTTCTTTGAGTGGCCCAAATAAATAGAAGCCGAAAAAAAGTTAAGATGGGTCTATAAATATGATACACGACTTAAATTATATTAAAAGGTAAGTACGAATTAAAAGTAACTCATATTACTTTCAAGAGACCAGATTTTTTTTATAACTGTCTATTGAGTGGCTATAATAAAAGTTACAAAGAAGGAATTCCAGAGCAATTCCTAATATATTAATTGTTGAGAACTCTCGAAACATTACAAACGTAGAAACACAAAATAGTTAAATAACTAATATATCGTACAACAGGAACTTTTATACAGTACGAGTGAAACTTTGTTAATTGGAACAAGAGACGGTTCTGGGTTAAATGGATAATTTTAATAACAAAAGGAAACAAAAAAATACTTGCAAAAATTTATATATATATATATATATATATATATATATATATATATATACAATTTGCAAATCTTCAGAAAAACATACAAATATAGGAACTTGGACAATGACAGTACAAATAAATACACAATAATTGCACAGTTTAGTGACACAGATACTGGAACAAAACAGGAAGTAATAACAGTCACAATTGCATCAGCTACGTTCAGCTCACCAGCTCAATAATTTTAACGACGGACTACCTCCGCAATATTCTTCTGCACTTCCATGGCACTTCCTATAGCTTCCAGTCGATTTATTGATCGATCTCCGCAATAGAGACTCCTGTAGGCACACTGACTCCCTGTCTCTCAGACTCTTGGCGTATTAAAACCTCTTACAGCCAGGTAGGACGTCACATGGAAAATTCACGAAAAGTTCGTAACTTTATTCGCAGTTGATTTTTAGTCTAGATTTCAGAACATTCGGGAAACTTCCATCTGTCGCCAAGTCGCCAAAATGGTCACAAAATCAGACTCCAAGGTTAAGGGATCACTGTTAAACCTTCCTTTGGCTGACCGATTATAAATGTTGTCCGTAAAGATTTCATTTCCTTCATGAGATAGTTGCGGCAGGGAAGTGCCATTTCATGTTCGTAGCAATATATTGTCACGCGTTAAATCTAGGATAAAAATGTTGATCTAAGAATGTCTGGTCAATCGTGGATAACAGGATAAGACATAACATGACCTTTTCCTCTTACTGGTCACTGTACTTTTTTGAAATTATATGTATGAAAAAATACACTGACAATGATAACACAAATAAAAAAAAAAATGAAGAACACAGAGACGCTGGTCAAGATACTGGCACGCTGATATATGGAACTTACCATGACTCTATAAAGGTTGGTTGGACGATAGATTGCGTTCAGTGTTTCCCTTTTTCTCGCTCCAGTTATTTGAACGTTTTCTAACACATCAATCAATAACTCCCGAGACTAACCCAGAGATGGCGCTCGTAGTAAACCAGTAACCAGGTCTTTCTAGAGTACTAACCTTTGCTTGAAACGTGTCAAAATTTTAAGTCGATCGGACCAGAAACAGCTGAGTTATCGAGGTTGGAGTAAAGTCGTTTTGTAGTTTGTTTAAAAAATGGAAAAAACCGAGTTTCGTGTTCTGATAAAACATTGTTTTTTAATGGGTAAAAACACCGTGCAAGCGAAACAATGGATTGAAAAATGTTACCCGGACTCTTGTCCATCAAAAGCAACGATTTGTCGGTGGTTTGCCGAGTTTAAACGTGGTCGTACCGACACAAATGACGCGGAACGCTCGGGTAGACCTGTGGAAGCCGTTACACCGGAAAATGTGAGTGAAGTGACAAAAATTATAATGAAAGATCGTAAAGTGAAGCTCCATGAGATTGCTGAGATGACACAGATATCATATGGAAGTGTATTTACTATCCTTCATGAAAAATTGAGCATGAAAAAGGTTTTTTCCAAGTGGGTGCCGCGATTGCTTTCGATGGAACAAAAACAGCAACGAGTCGATGATTCAGAAAGCTGTTTATCGCTATTTACTCGCAACAAAAAAGATTTCTTGCGAAAAAAAAAAGAAAAAAGAAATTTTTTTGGGGGGGAAAAAAAAAGATTTGGAAAAGCGCTGGAACGATTGTATCACCCTAAAAGGTGATTAACAAAAGGTGTTATGTTGATGAATAAAAAAAAAATTTGCAAAAAAAATGTTGTTTTCAATGTTAGTCTCGGGAGTTATTGATTGATGTGTTACAGTGAATCACAAAAAAATCAGGTAAATAATTCAAAATCTATCTTTTATTTAACCTTACGTATTTACAAATCTCATTTTGAGAAGAATAACAGATGTGGTCTTCTACTTGTGGTAAACAGAAGATAATTAAATATAACTTCGTGATGTAAGATGTAATTTGCAAATACTGTTAAAAAATGACTAACCTTAAAATCAGACTGAGAGCATAACTACTCCCGACAATGACCACATAAATTAATTATATTTCCTTTATGTTGCCCTAACTTCTACCGTTTCTCTGATTTCTAAACTTGCAAGCTAATTAGTTAATTCTCACAGCATCTTATTCGCCGGATCTTGAGCCATGCGTTTTCTATCTGTTTCTTAACAAGAAATCTTCATTAAAAGGAACAAAATCCTTTTCGAGTGAGTTTTACTTTTATCTCAAAAAAACTTCAAATAAAAATATCATTACTATCATACATATTAGAAATTAACTGAATTACTGTTGAAAGGGAGAGTGAATTATTATAATTCTGATAGACACTAAGACAAACTATATATATATATATTTACTTAATATTCGCTTATATTTTGGGTATTATATTGTATATTTCTTAACAATTTTCTAGAAATTTCTAGTGCCACAAGAGTGAGTTAATAAAAATCTATTATTATATGAACTATTAAAATAAAGGAAAAGCGTACAAACTTCTAACTTATGTATAATAATTATGAATAAAATATGATATAGAATAGTCTTTTGATATAACTTAATGTAATAATGCATATACGACTTTTGAAATAAATGTTATCACTGAACTACACTCTGAAGATTAGTTTCACAGCTAAATAAATACAAACATACTTTACAGGTCCATAAGTCCTTACTAATTACTAACGAAAATGTTGATAAATAAATTTCATTATTATTAATGAAGTTAATTTAATAATCTGTACAAATAAATTACACATTAACAGGAATTTATGTTTAAGTATTCTTCTAAGAGTTATTCTATTAATGTAATATAATTTATATTTTAAAAGTATTTTAATCGGTAAAATACTGCCTCGTAAGTTGCATAATTATGAGAAGATTGATCGCAACAACGAAATGGAGTTCTTAAGGAATTCTAATAATGAAAAATTTGGTTCAAAACCAAATATATATATACACTGCTGGCCACACAAAATGTAATACCCTGAAGGAAGCATGCAAACCATGTGAAATTTACATCATGCGTTTGCGACAAAGAGCTATGCAAATCATTAGCATTGCAGAGCAGACGCACATCACGAGCGACCGTAGCGCCACTCGCAAGCGCTATACGAGTATAAGGGGAGAACAGATTGGCGTTTTTTATTTTGGTAATTTTTTTTTCGGGCCTGTTTTTTTTTTTTTTTTTTTTTTTTTGAATACGCTTCTTACCTATGCCTCGTGGAAGACATCGAGCGTCTTTTGACCAAGTTTTGATTTCGACCGAGGAAGAATATTAGCCTATAGGGATTCCGGATTACCCTTCAGAGATATCGGTCAATGTGTTGGACGATACCAACACGACGATACCAACTCGAAACCACAGGCGTTTGCGCCGTCAATGGTGCTATGAACGGCGGACATGGACAACGGAATGGAACGACATTGTGTTTACTGACGAATCCCGATTCTGCCTGCAACATCACGATGGTCGGATTCAAATATGGAGACACCGTGGTCAGAGGCTGCCGAACTGTTGCGTTATGCATCGCCACGCTGGTCCTGCACCCGGTATCATGGTTTGGGGTGGTATTGGATTTCACTCCCGCACTCCTCTAGTGCGTATTACCGGTACACTGAACAACCAGCGCTACATCTCTTAGGTGTTGAGCCCGTGGTCCCCTTATACCTTCAACGCTTGCCCTCAGCCATATTCCAACAGGATAATGCGCGACCACATGTGGCCCGCAATGTTCAAGAGTTCTTCTTTACCCATCAGATTAAATTGCTTCCTTGGCCAGCTTTTTCTCTCGATCGAAAACATGTGGTCCATGCTTGCACAACGACAGGCCCGGGATAAACCACCCGCTTCTACACCAGATCAACTATGGCAATATGTGGAAGCCGCATGGACTGCTGTTCCCCAAGGATACATTCAAAGCCTCTTTGATTCTATGCCGAGGCGTGTGGAATTGGTTACAACCAACAATAGCGGCTACACTAACTACTGATTTTGTCATCATCCACACTTCACAAGAGGCTGTAATTTTAATCGTTTGATATTTGAACAACATATTATTTGCCAAATAAATTTCTCTGTGATATCTCTGGTCCTTTTAGGTATTACATTTTGTGTGGCCAGCTGTATATATATATATATATATATATACTGTCACATTTCAAAACAAGTGACAGTAGTAAATTAAGTTTAAGTCACGGAAAATATGAGTCCCTTCTTGAAATTCAGGCTTTCCAAATAGTTTTTTTTACAATTTCTATAAGAAAATTTTGGATCAAAATGAAAAAAAGGAATGTCTATCTTTATATGAAAAAATAATAAAACTGACAATCCCTTCTGCTGCAGTTTATTAAGGGGAAGTTGAATTTTTATATATGACGGTAATAAAAAATAATTTTAAAAATGATTTTAGTTTTATATTACCGTTTCTAAGTAACTTAACTACTTCAGAATCTACAACTGAAAATAAAGAAGAGCAGGAGAAATATTTCCCACAATTTAATATTAGAAGAGCAAGAGAAATATTTCCCACAATTTACTATTCAAAGAGCAAGAAAAATATCTCCATTATACTATTATGTACGAAATAAACAACAATTATAGATACTTAATTTTGTAGTATTTAGAGGACTAATTTGTTTTGCTTGAACATGTAATGCTTATGTGTGAATTTTTGTATAATTTTCTGCCATTTTTCTCCTAGGTTTATTTTCTTAGATAAAATATAATTACGATAATTACTTATTTTTAAATAGAAATATTATGGTTAGTAAATGATAAAAATGCTAAAATCAACTTATGTAATAGTGTTTTAATACTTTGTTAAGTTTATTTGCTTAAAACACCACGGAGCCTGGAAATGTTTCACAAATTTTCAAGGCCGTGGGCTAAAAAATATTGAGAAACGCTTGGTTTCTCATATTGTAACAGCCGACTATAGTGCAAGAATGCCCTTCCAAATTCTTTCTGGAGAACGCACAATGTCAGTAGCCCCATAATCTAAACTCCTTTTTTCGATATGGGGTACAGATACTTTCGTCCCATGAGGGTACATATGATAATCGCACATATTACTATGGGCACGGGAACGTCACGACTAGACCCAAGACAAGTGGAAAACGAGATCTCAGATTAAAGAATGTACATGTCTGTATACAATTGCTTCTCAGTATCATAGGTGTAGATAATGTTCGAAATGGTTATTCTTATATGTGCCACAACGTCCTTCACAGTTCAACTATGCCATGATACCTTGATAACCATGTGCTACCCTTTGTGTGGCTTCAGCATTTCACTGGAGACCAAGGCATTCAACAAGATATTGCACTGTGTCATTGAGCCTTAATTATACCCGATGGTTCTATGAACTCTCTACAGACACGACCTTGCTTTCCTGGTCATCATGGTCATATAATTATAATTTTATCTAGTATATCTTGGATATGATATGGAAATAATTTTATCTAGTATATCTTGGATATGACAAGGAAATAATTTTATCTAGTATATCTTGGATATGACATGGAAATAATTTTACCTAGTATATCTTGGATATGA
>BMAW01081267.1:0-11986 GCA_019974015.1 Nephila pilipes
ACATTGCTAACGCAATGAAATGCATGTCTATACAATAGATAAAAAAAAAAGTGTACATGGTGATTATAGGAAAACAATTAACGCTGCATCGCTGTATTAATAATTAATAGACATTTAAAATGTAACGTATTTTTTAAACTACTAAGTTCAATATATTTTTTGTAACTGAAACTGTTTATCGTCTAAAGATAGAATGAAACAGATAAATAATGAAGATTTAACTTCTCTGGGAAAAGTTTAATAATTAGTGTTCTTTAAAGTTTCGAATAGCGTATTTGCGTAACGTTTTATTCGATGTTAATAGATTTCAGAAGACACATTTTCTTACTTCTATACTTAAATCATTTTACCATTTGGGCTAATTAGTAACAATTATTTTATCTCATAAATACACAATATCATAAATCATATCTTGTGTTTCTTTGTGCTGAAAGTTTGAGTTACGATGGCTTAAAACATTTTTAAACTACGTATATTAAAAAGATGTCTTGAAATAACCTATATTAAGAAGCAATTTTTCATGCATGATTAAAATTTACAAATGTTTAATATGAATCTGTTCATAAACTATCAGTAATATTGTTCAATAAACATCTATTAATTTTTTGATAAAAAGTCATTAAAACTGACGTTATTGCCATAAATGTTAAAAAATCTGTCTAGACGGTACAAAATATACTCTTTTCTATTAAAGTGATTTTTTTTTTCTATTTCATTCGTTAAACACAGAACAACCTCACATAATTAAGCATATGACGAAACAAACAATGACCAGATATTTAAATACCTCCGTGATTAAAAGCTCTTAGAATAATGTTTCGAAAATATATGACGAAATATTTCAGTTATTTTGACTATTACAGTTCAGTATAAATTCGGAATATTTCTAGTGTTTTATTGCATATTTGTTCAAGTATGACAAATAAAAGATAAATAATATTTTATTAGAATTACCTATAAACAAAATGATATAAAAATGTTTTTACCATATTTATCTTGCGTGTAACGTTATGTATTCGTAATGACAGTGACGTATGCAAAAAAAATTTTTTAGTTATTTTTCTAAAGGGAAGTCAATAAAAAGTTATATTGTAAAAATAGCTTAAAACAGCATTTCTATAAATTTCTATTTACATATATACATATATATATATATATATATATATTATTATTATTATTATTGTAGTAATTTAGAAAGAAATGTAGTATTGTAGAATGAAATTATCGAATTTTAAATTTTACGACCATGAAAATGAAATGAGAAGACGCTGTATACTTAATATTTAAAAAAAACATTAAGCAGAAAACCTTTCTTAATCAAAGGTTGTGGTGATTTTTTTCAATATAATACTTTTTTGTTCACTTACTTAAAATCATTTCAATATTAAGTATAAATATCCATTTAAAATTACACTTTTTTCTGGCTTCTAAAAAAATTAACTAATACAAGATTGAGACTTTTCCTTGTGTAATTTTTAACAAAGTATGAAAATGAATAATAGTATTCTTATAAAAATTATCTTAATTTCTATTTTCCTTTATATTGCAAAAAAAGCTTCAAGTTGCCTATTTTTTTAAATATATATATATATATATATATATATATATATATATATATATATATATCTATACACATATATATTACAGGTCAATTGAAAAGTCCCCGGCCTGACACATAGATGGCGCTACTAGAATTAAATCCATATATTTTTAGTTAGCCCTATCTCTAAAAAGATGCGTGTATAAATTTGACAGCTGTCGGATCATTAGTTTGTGAATTATAGCATTTTGAGTGAAGCAACTTTTGTTATTGTGAAAAAAATGGATAAAAAGGAATTTCTCGTGTTGATAAAATATTGATTTTTGATTGAGGATTGGTATACTAAGTTTAGACGTGGTGAAATGAGCACCGAAGACGGTGAACGCAGTGGACGCCCAAAAGAGGTTGTTACCGACGAAAACATTAAAAAAATCCACAAAATGATTTTGAATGACCTTAAATTGAAATTGAATGAAATAGCAGATACTCTAAAGATATCAACTGAACGTGTACATCATTTCACGAATATTTGGGTATGAGAAAGCTCTATGCAAAGTGGGTGCCGCGCGAGATCACTTTTGACCAAAAACAACGACAAGTTGATGATTTGGAGCAGTGTTTGAAGATGATCAAGCGTAATAAACACGAGTTTTTGAGTGGATATGTGACAATGGATAAAACATGCCTCCATCATTTCACTCTGAAGTCTAATCGACAGTCATCCGAGTGGACTGCACACGATGAACCCGCTCCAAAGCTTGGGAAAACGCAACAGTTGGCTGGCAAGGTTATGGCGTCTGTATTTTGGGATGCGCATCGAATAATTTTCAATGACTACCTTGAAAAAGGAAGGACCATCAACAGAGACTATTACATAGCGTTATTGGACCGTTTGAAGTACGAAATGGACGAAAAACGGCCACATTTGAAGAAAAAGAAAGTGCTGCTTCACCAAGATAATGCACCTGTCACAAGTCAGTGAAAACGATGGCAAAAATCCATAAATTGGGCTTCGAATTGCTTCCTCATCCACCGAATTCTCCTGATCTGGCCCCCAGCGACTATTTCCTGTTCTCAGATCTCAAAAGAATGCTCGCTGGGAAGAAATTTTCGTCGAATGAAGAGGTGATCGCCGAAACTGAGGCCTATTTTGAAGCAAAGGACAAATCGTACTACAGAAATTGTATCGAAAAGTTGGAGGGTCGCTATAATCAGTGTATCACCCTTGAAGGGAATTATGTTGAATAAAAAAAACTAATTTTGCCAAAAAAATAAGTTTTACTATGGTAGGCCGGGGACTTTTCAATTGACTTGTTGTTATAATATTATATTAAAATAATTATATGTTATAATTTTTAAAATTACAAGTTTTGTAATCCTGCTTATCATATTTTTGTGACTATTTTAAAAATATTTAAAAAAAAATTATTATAAGCAATATATTTAAGGATTGGAAAGACATATCTAATATTAGCTAAATTAAATAAAATATAAATATCTAATTTTAGACGAATTACCTTTAAATATTACGATTAATGTATTATAGGACAAGTAAGAAGCAAATCTTGTAAGTAAATCCTGTCATATATATATATATATATATATATATATATATATATTCAAACTGTTTCCTTACATGGTAGATACGTTCCTCAGTAAACCGTGAAAAACCAACTCGAGTAAAACAGTGCATATATCATATGGTTTCGTTTCGCTTAAAAAAGTATATTGGTGAACCGTGTTATTTAAAAATCGTGTAAAAAAAGTCCGTGTAAAAAGAGTAAGGTGTATATGTATATATATATATATATATATATAGGTATATGGGATGAGGTACTAATTGAATTGAAACTTTAGGTATGGATTATAAAAGTTAAATGAAGGAAAGACAAAACATTTACTATGTTACAAACACTTAAATAATACAGAAAAAGAAAAGAAACCAGAAAGATAAAACGGATCTGCCATTAACAGATTTTCAAATGTTTCTCTCACCTCATCCTGTTTCTTCAGTCTCTCATCACATTCTGCAACCAATGATTTTTTTCTGTAAACTCTGCACTATTCATTTCGGGCAGCCCATATGTATATATATATATATATATAATATATATACAATTTTGGCAAGGAACTTATTTATATAAAGCAAAAATATTAACCAACAACCAAATATTATGTATCACATGATAAAATTCTCTCTTTTTTTTTCGGAAGAATTAGATATAAATTAAAATATTTTTATTTTAATATTCAGGTGAAAACTTAACGTTGTATATACACATTTCTTTTCATTAAATGTTTCGATTAACCAAATTCGTCTTAGAATTCGCATAAATTAGTAATTGATGTTCTATACACACACACACGTTACTGGGTTTTATGTGATTATTTATAATGAATATATAATGATCTAAATTAATACTCTTAGAATTTTATATCAAATTTGTATTCTTTATACTTTTTAGAAAATATATGAATAAAAATATTTGATTACTAAAAAAAAAAAAAAAAATGAAAATCAGGAAATTTAATTAAAGAGACTTATTTACTTTACAAAAGCATTAAAACATATCATGGATAAAGACATTGTTTTCATAAAACCGACTTACCTGTAGAAACAGATTAACTTTTGGAAATAAATCAGGAACATGTAATATCCTATGTTTTCAGATTTTTTTGTAGCTCTTTGTGGAAGAAAGAGAGTTAAATTGGAAAATTAAAATATTAGCCCAGATAAAGATTGAAATAAAAAAATATCTAAATAAGTAAAAAAAAAAACTTTCTATCCTCACTTTCTTGTTTTTTTGCTATAATTAGGAGATTTAATCAGTACACATTTAATGATGTACCAAGGGTAAATATTCCTCCTCAGATCTCATTTAAATGATTCTATTTCTTTTTGTTTAGAACTACCTTTAAATGGCTGGAAATAAGTTTTAGTTGCTTGCACTTAATCGGAAACGGACTTAACCATTTAGTATATTTAGCTTTAAGGACATTCTTCAAATTCTATACTTTTTTTAATTGCATTGTTGGTCAAAGAAATTCTAATGTTTTCTTTCTTCAAAAAGTAATTACTGTACAGTTTATTATAAATTAAATGTTGCAGAATGGGTTATATATATATATTATATATATTGTGGCCAACCAGCCAACAATAATAATAATGTCAATGTTGATGACAACTAATGACGTAATAATGTAAAGCGTAATGTGTCAACCATTAAAGCAGCCAGTGTAATATGGCCAATGAGTAGTAGCAATGACAGCAATGTGGCAGCCTGACATGTGTCAACAATAACCATCCAATAATGTCTTTCAACCAACAATACAGCAATAGCTATGTGTGTGTGTTGATGACTGTAAGCTTCATGTGTAACTTTTGTCCCAGCCGTATTATTGTGTTGTGTCAATAATATGTGGCCAGCTGTGTAACTCAATGACAATATCAATAATGACATTCTGTTTGTTTAATAATTGATAGCCATGTAATGTTGACCGGTAAGAAAAGTGTGTAATGGTGGCAGTAACTGTGTTTGTTGCAGCTGTGTGTGTGTGTGTGACAGCTGTTCAATAACCAACAATATATGGCAACCAACAAAGCAGCCAGCCAGCCAATGGCCAACAATAATGTCAACCAATATTAATGATATTGATAATATTATTACAATATACATGTGAAAAATAACATAACCAGCAATAATGTATAATATGGCATGTATGTATTACATACAAAATAATGTTTATCAATAGTAGTAATAATGGAAGTAAATGGTAATGTGTATGGCAACATAATGTGTGTATGCAATATGTATCAGCCCTTATTCAATAACCAATATAATATGTGTATGTGGCCAACCAACCAATGTTATGTCAGCAGCCAACCCAGCCAATGTATATGTATGTATATGTCTTTCCTTCAATAATAACATGTAATGGCAACCAGCATGACAATGACATACAGCATGATGACACATGTGGCCAGCCAATATTAACATGTGTATAATAATATCATATGTCAATAATAACAGCCATAATATGTCAATAATAATGTGTGTCAGCCTGTCAACCAGCCAATAACCATATAACTCTATGTGTAATAATATATTAATATGTGTGTGTGCTCAATGACTGTGTGTGTAATAATAATAACTGTGTATGGCTAATATTTGACTAACATGTAATCAAACGACTGTGTTATGTAATAATAGCCAAGTATGAGACAACAACAGTAACTCCTTGGATCTGATTGCAATGGTTTAGGTTAAGCCCAATACCAGCAGTTGACTTGAGAAGTGTTTGAACTTAAAGTCAATAGATTTAAAGACAAAACAGAATGCAAAATTTTAACACCATTGAGAAAAAGATATATCAATCTATAAACACGAAAACAATATAAACGAAGAAAAAGGAATAAAAAATTATTTATGTTATCTGGAATTGACAAACATTATACTCTATAAGAAAATTCTTTATTAAATTAAATGAAATATATATTACTTTAAAATGTAAAAACTAAAATAAAATACTTACATTAGAAATTCTTTAGAAAATTAATGTGAAAGTGGATTGTTATATGTATTTCACCAATGAACAAAATATAAATGATTATAAAAACCAGATACACATTGAAGAAGGCTCAGGAGCTAAATACTGATTCATTATAAAAGAGATATATGAAAGGGCACATCAAAGCACATCCAAAAACGAAAATATCAAAAATTATTGAAACTTCTAGAAACATATATGCCATTATTAACACAAATATAAATGATAAACAACCATGATATGTAAAGTTATATTTTGTGTTCTATAGTTCAGTTAATGTTCCTAGAGTGTAGTCATTATAAATGTATCATAGAAACAATTTCATTTGAGCCAGTTGGTAGCACGTAATGTATATTTTTAAAAACGTTCTTTCTAATTTTTTTGGGATATATATTGAAACTTTTTTTTTATAAAATGACTTTAAATTAATTCAGTAATAACAGATGATCCATTAAATGGAATATTTTATTTTATGTTGTTTTGTAAAATTGAAATAATTTTCAGACATAAAAAAAGACTCTTTTTTTGTACGAAATAAAATTATCACATATTGAAAGTAGTTATTCCTTGTAAAATAAATGCTTAAGAATTGGTTTATACATTTCATATCAAATTTTATTCCATATTTATTTTAGCTATTAAGAATATTTCACTGTAATAAATAAACTCTGCTGTGCTAACTAATTTCTAAATTATATCTAATTAGGAAATATTTAGTTGAAAATAGATCAATATTAAAATATGATTTTATATATTTGATAATAAATATGTTGTGTTTCATTTATGCAGGATATTTTTTATTGCATGCTATTGTCCAGTTATTAGATTGGTGGTTATTGCTATCATTAAAAATTGAACTGCTGGTTTAAATTAAACTTATATAATACATAATACATGGCACAGGTTTGGTGTATTCTCTAAATTTTACGAGACTTTTTAAATTTCCAAGTTGTTTGAAAAGAGTTTGGAAATAAAGATTCTATTCTGGTTTCTTTATTGTCATTTTGATCGTGTGGTTTAAAATTACGAAATCAGTAATCCATAAACACAGGATTAATAAATTTATTCGAAAAAAGGAGAAAAAGTTTCACAAAACTACTATAAAACAAAGCACCTAACCTATTGTTAGAATTTCTAACAAAGGGAAGAGCCTATTACACGATACTGCCTTACAGAATCTTCCAGCCATTAATAACTGAATGCGTATTACGACGCAGATCATTTCCTTTCAGTATCAATCACTATTATTGGAGCGGCATACGAAAAGAGCCTATGTTATCGGTGAGTCTTAAACTTGCATAGAAATTCAAATGATTCCTATCAATAGTCTTTTTTTCCTTCCAACGGATGAAAAAAAAGAAAGAAATTGGCTTTATTGTCGTCAGACATATTGGAATAAGTGGGTGCGGCAAACAGCTAAGATGGTTCATGAGGATAGGCGGTTTCGAGAAAAAGAGGCTGATGGATCCTAGTCGATTCAAAACTGGATGGCAGATGTATTCAGCAGTTAGAGTCTTGCCCTCAATGAGGATCGAAAAGTCGTTGGGAATGACTTGGTTGTGAGTATCGTTCCGTTTAATGCGATTAAGATACGGAAAGACGCCGTTAATTGCTCTGGTTTCGTTCACTGCAGGCGTAACGCTATGAACGATCGGTAATTTTTACGTGTGGGTGACAATTATGGAATCTAGAAAGTGTTTATCATTGCTAGAGAATAAAGACAGAATTTGACGTAAGGTTACGAAATTATGAGTGAAAGTGTATTTTAAAATTCTAATGAAGTCTGTCCAAAAATTAAGAAAGTTTTCCAATATTTTTTTCGGTTTCAAATTATTTTTAGAATAAGCTTTCTGTCATGTGATCATTGATAACAAAAAAAATTCACTTTGTGTAAAAGGACACATAGGATATATAAGAAAAAGTGATGTTACATTCTGAATCAATATTTTTTTTTACTAAATTCAATTGTTAATTGATTTTCTGACATTTTTATACCCATTTTCCTTTTTGATTTTAAAAAGTTAACAATTTACTTAATTTCATTCACTATTTTTTACAACTCATTTATTAAAACAACATTTTACTGCTTTTAGAATAAAAATTAGTCATTTTACTTTAAAGGATATGTTTTTAGTAATTATTTGTTTTTGGAGGTAATTTAGTTTCCATAAACAAATGAATTTTAAGGATATATGTTTGGTAAATTACTGTAGCGCTGTCGGTTATTTTTTACATTTTACTGAATTGGTTTATATTATATATATATATATATATATATATATATAATGTGTGTATTAATGTGTGTGTGTGTGTGTGTGTGTGTGTGTGTGTGTGTGTGTGTGTGTGTGTGTGTGTGTGTGTGTGTGTGTGTGTGTGTGTGTGTGCGCGCGTAAATTGTGTGTGTGTGTGTGTGTGTGTGTGTGTGTAAACAATAAAATGCTCTTAAATTATAACAGATTATGATTCATTTAGTTACACATTGTTTCCGATTTAAGAAAGTAAATAAATTCTCAATTTCCCTCTGCATTTTGAATGCATTATTATTCTATCATTAGATAATTTAACTTTATCCTTCACAAATTACAGCCGTATTTAAGTAAAACTCAGTCTAGAAAGTTTCAATGCTTATAATGAAAAAGATATTAGAAATTTTTAATTGAAAAGCTTTATTTTATGTAGAATTTTCCATATATTAGATTTATTACTTATGCTATATTCCTTACGGAACCTGAATTAAATTCATTCATTACAGATCAGAATATATTTAGAAAAATATAAATAAAATACAAACTAACAAAAATCATATTTGAATAATTGGTAGTTATCAAATAATATTTATTTTCATGGTAAAATAATTTCATGCTAACAGCTGTCTTTACAACAAATTGAAAGTTTTTCCATCTTCCTTTTAATTGTATCATTGTATAAAGAAATAAATAGAATGTATTTTGAATCAGAGATGTACTATTTATTAATAGCTTTTGAAGAATTTTAGCATCTCTGACTTGAGTGAAATATTTCATGAATGCTTATACATTTTCCCATAAAACAGCTTTTGTTAATATAACTCTTTCTATGCTTTGATTTCCATTATTATTTTAAAATAACCTAGATATATTAATTGATTTTCTGGATCAAAGTCCAATTGTTTCTGAATGCATGTCTGACGAGTTTTTTTCATTATTGTTTCTAATATTGGTATCATTTGTAGAACACAGATAATATTTAAAAGATGAAAAAGGGGAAATAAATTAGTCTGTAAAAAGTATCTATTGAGTAATACTTACATATCTATCTGAAATTGCTACACATGGAATACTATTGAAATCATATTCCATCCCAGGAACCAGGAGAAAAGAAAAATTTGATCAAATCTCATTTATATGAAAAAAATTAATTTAATTACTAGTTTTTTTTTTAATTTAAAAAGTACGCCTGAAATTTCTAAACAAATATCATTATATTAGCAAGCGTAATCCTCTTTCTTTTTATTCTATCTTGGAAATTGTATTTTTAAAGTCACTATATACATATTATGTTATTTTTGAAGCATAATTAATACTTTAATTTCTATGATATATATACAAACAAATGTAGTTTGAAGTAATTTTTCTCATGTTAAATGAGCAGTTTATATTTGACTTCTCTGATATATTGAAGAAAAGAGATTCATAAGCGAAACCTTAAATAGCGCAATTAATTAATTGAAACATTTTTTAAAATAGGTTTAAAAAACAAAATAATATTTTAAGAAATCTGTAATAATAAATGGGAATAAATTGGAAATTATTAGTGGTAGTCCACATTTCAAGTCACAGATAAGTAAAAGAGAACTCTTAAGCTCATTCAGACTTAAAATTTGAGATACATTATTCTAGCCAAAATTCAGATGTCCCTACAGAAGTGGAAATCAAGCATTCGTTTTTATTATTTCACTTCCATTATAAAATAATGAATAATAATAATATTTATAATTTATTGCTGATATGATACAGAAATGTGTTCTCTGTAAGAAAATGATCAAGATCACGATAAAAATGTCCGTGAAAAGTTGTGTCTTATTTAAGAATTCTTAAGCATATATCAAAAACATAATAGTGAAGGCTTCTCAGCTTGTAAATAAAATTCGACTTACATTTCTCACGTTGTGTGTCGTATCAGTTACGTGAATGAAATAAACATTCATGTGCTTGTGTGTGATCATTGTCAGTTGATCATGTTCCTGCATTACGAGAAGCACCCCGTATATCCCACGTATTACTCTGGATCCTCAATTTAATGTTTAATTATGCAATAATATCAAGGAAAATATATGTAAGCATTAAGTTTGAAATATTTTTGAAAATTTCAGGAATCTAATCATGTTTAAATTAAACAATCTCACACAATGATCTTACGGTAGTCATTTCATCATATAAATTCTTTTACGCAAAACATTATCAAAACTATTAGTTATCCTTTTAGAAATTATAAATTATCCGGAAAAAAATGTACGGAATATAAATATAAGTTATTTTTAAAATATTTTTTTTTAAATTACTTCTTTTCTTTTTTTTATATTATATTAATCGCTTGTGGCAAAATATAAGGAAATTGATATTTTAAATGAGATAACCTTCTGTACGTTATGGTGTTGATAATTTTTGTTCACATAATCTTATTATTTTTGTTAATAATAATTTATTTACGTGAAACTTGAAGAATTAATAATCCTTAGCAAATATAAATAATTAAATAAAGCTATATTATTTCTGTTTAAATGGAGTCATAATATATATTTTATCATAAGCAATTTCATTTATGAACAGTATAGTAAGAGAACTGTAAATTAAACTTTAACCATTTTATTGATCAATGCATAATCCAGAAACATCATATATTAATTGGAAAATTATTTCATTATTAATTGATTAGCATTCATAATATTGTTCGAATAATTTTCCATCCCCCCTTTCTTAGTTTACTCTTCTTTAGTTATCTGCATTTTCCAAGAAATTATACCACGCGCACAGTAGTACATCATTTGTAGGCATTTTACGAGTACCAAAAAGAAAATGTTTGATTATAACAAATTTTGAATAGAATTGGTTATTTGTCTACATTTGTAAACTGTGATATATGCATTTTATGAATATATGTACCCGCATAAATTAACTGAAAGATAAATGAATTCAATTTAAAATTTACACCTGACACTCAGAGTTTCTGATCGAAATAATATTTGTTTTTCAAAATTATTTTCTTTACAGCTTACAAACGATATTATTCCCAGAAGACATGGCACTTCACGCGACGGTTTTCCTGTCGTGTTACGTTACCGTCATATGTGTGCCAAAGTTAATTAATTAAATCTGTACAACTTTGAGAAATTAATTAGTATATTTCTATATTTGCTTTGCTTGCTGAGCAAATATTCTTCAGTTTAACATCATATTAAACTCTTTAAAAGAGTTATTTACTTTTAATATCAGAAATATCAAGATTTTAATTACATTTAGAAGTACAGGAGCAACATTTAAGTTACAAGAGAATTAACTGTAATTGCTCTTCTGTACTCTCTTCTGAAAACTGATTTTCTACTATTAATAAATGTTTGAATAATGAGATGAAATTTCTAGGAGTTTTATCGATGAAAAATATACTTACAAAATGCAAAACAATCCAGATGAATCCAAGCTCATTAAAAATCTAAATAAACCAATATATAATCTATAGTCCTTATTAAATGTTTTTAATATCAAAAGCTTGTCAAGTGACGTTTTAATAATTATTCATATGAAATAAGAAAATTTTAAAGCAAACATAAATTATTTCTATAATTATTATTTATTAATAATGTTAAATAGAAATGAGATTAATTTATAATCTGATTTAAGGAAAGGATTATAATATATACGA
>BMAW01081272.1:0-12351 GCA_019974015.1 Nephila pilipes
ATAAAGTAATTTAAAATGCTGTTTATAGATTAAGACTGAAATCACTGATTTTACTAGTTTTATAGGATAGAATACTTCATACTCAGCAAATTATTTTTTAGCGGATTGATCAAAAACAAACTCTGAAATTCCAATTCAAAGAATAAAATTCCTAAAGATGTGATAAAGCAACAGTTACACTTTCATTTGTGCGACCCTTGAGTAAACTCGCATAGCTTAGTTAGCACTTTCCAAAGTCTATTCAGAATGTACTTCCTCTTCCAAGATTACGAAAACTAAACTTATACATGAATTTTAAACACATCCTCCCCTTTTTGAAAAGGCCTTCTAAAGAAATAACATATTCTTACTTTAATTGTGTTTTTGTTTCAAGAAAAATGATTAATTAATTTAAAGCAGCCAAAACTCCATATTACGAAGGTGTGTTACTTGAGACGTGCATTCTTACGTATACATATACAAATATTTTTGTTACTTCTATTGCTGAAAATAGGCGTTTATTCTGGCCTTTATTCAATATTATACTAATTGTGATTTCTTTCCATCATCTCATTATTTACATTAACCGAATAATCAAGATTGCGCTTCACATGTAAGACCTTTAAATATCTAAATATCTTATAAAAGACGCCTTTTAAAAATAAATTGCATTTTTGGCAATTAATCTTTGTAGCTGCTTTCGGAATTGTGCGCATATATATTTGAACCTTAAAAATACTTACATGAACCCTCTCACCTCCATTGAGTCAAATTGTTCAAAATTCTTAAAAGCTTATTTAATTATGGTTTAAATTTTAAATTGAGATAAATTATGCAAATGATTCGCAACAAGTAGATCAAATTTCAAGATTTTCATACAAAGGATTTATATACCATTTCACACAAACGAAATTTTCTTAGAACTACAGTTTTTAGTATTTTCGTCCTTCCTTCTTTTCTAAAATTGCAGTGTTTAATCAAAGATTGCAGAGCTGTAATTATTACTTGAAGTCTTAAAACATACCAATGAGATTTATAGGTAATGACTTATAATGCTTATCTTTATTGTCTTAATTATCTTTTAGAAATCTTAAGACAAATGTAACCTCTGAAAAGAAAAGTACTCAAAATATATCTAGTTTCAAAAGCTAATTAAATCTTTCCGAAAAGTATTGAAATTATGAAGAATACTAAGATAGATTGGATAGAGTCTAGCGAAAAATTCCAACCAATAGAATCAGATATACTTGAGATAAGAGTTCTCTTTCAGATTCTTGTGTTCTAGTATCGTCGTAGAATAGATTTGAGGGATTGGTGACCATGGTAACCTTTAGAATTTATGGTTTGTTTCTCTTTCGGATGAGTTTTGAGATGAATCGGAACATTTCGTCAGAGCTTTTGAAGTAGCAAATATTTGTGTTTGAGAATTTAAACTGCTTGGAGAAAAAAAAAGTTTGGAAAATGACCTATTGATTCATCGCTTCCCTCTCATAACGTTTCTATTTTTAGTTAGACAGAAATTGAATGGAAGCCATTTTGATTGCATTAGTTTTACAAGAACATCTTTTATTGGAAGATCTTAAAATTTGAAAGAAACGTTTTCATAACTCTTTAGTTGTTATGAATGTATATCTTTCATGAAATTACTTTTTCTGCTTAAATTGCTTAAGAGAAAATGATGTTATACCTTTTCGTTCTCATTTGTGTGATGAAATACAGTATTGGGTCCTGTCAATTTTTAAAACATTTCTTACCAGTTGACTGATAATAATACGCTTTTTAATGAAAAGAGTTTGTATTTATTTATTGTTTATCAACGTGAAGCTTAGAAACAGAACTAAGGTTATAAGTGAAAAATTTCGTAATTTTCATGCATGGTCAAATGGCTAGGATGACACCTGAATTGGAGCTTCTCTCCTAACCGCCCCGATAGTTTTAATGGGCATCAGCTCCCTGTACGACAGTATTTAGAGGTAAGAAGGTTCCAACCCAAGACTAAAAGATTGCAATCCTGACCACTCGGCTACTTCGGTTGCAAAATAAAGCTTTGTAAAGACTTTTTAATTCGTTATATTAGTCGAACTATAGATGATATGATAGCGAAAAGCTATGCACTTGAGATTGTAAGTAGGAGATATTGACATACTGAATTACACTTTTCCTTTAATGAGAAACTATCACCGACCACCAATGCAGCCGAGTGGAACTTAGATTCAAAGCAATTTCCTAAGTCCCGAATCAGTATGGTTTCAAATATTTTGGAGGAACTAGCTTCACGAGTTTCTTAGTTGCACTTTGCAAATTCTTTCTACTCTTGTTGAATTAGTTAAGTTTTTCCTACCATTCTCACACCAAGAAATGCTTGTTTTGTAGTCTTTCCTGTTAGGAGATTGTAAATAAATTAACTAAGAAATGATTTACTTAATTTTAATCCAGTCTTGTGCTAGTATCTGGCTACATACGAACGCTGGGGCTATGACAAATTTAGTTAGGTTGTAAGATACAAGGTATGTTTTTAAAATTCGGTGATTGCCATCATAACCTAAGCACAGGCAATTAAGAGTGAATGATTAAGCAGAGAAAAGATACTTCAAAACTTCTTTGAGCATGTGTAAGTGTGTCATAAAATTATGCATTTGGAAAATCTTTTAGTAACACTCTAATGTTCAAAGGTGAAACAGTACTAACAATTGTTAAGGAATGTAATAGCGGAGGAATTTAAAGTTCTGCTTTAAGCTTGAAAAATATATCAAACAAAAACATAATAGGCTGTAAAAAGTTTGTGGAGATGGATCCATATCTTTCAGGTATTTACACGAATGCTTTAAATGATTCCAGTATGGCCGAGATTCCATTAAAGATAATTCAAAAATAAAGACAACGATTATTGCATTCTTTCTATTGTTTGTAGGTCCTGATTCATGAAGAAATTTTTACAGGAAAATGTTCTGTAAATGCTAACATTTAATAGGATGTTCTAGTATATTCTTTACAAGGGATCCTTTGGGTAGATCCAGATGGCAGCTCTAGCCTAGTGTCCCGGCTGCGAACTCATGACCGGGGTTGTTTTCACCCAGTCACGTATTCGAGCCCTATTTCCATTAAATACACCGCATCTCCTAATAGAAGCCCAAACGGTATAGGATGATCATACAATCATAACTTGATATTGTGTAGAGTTCATAGTCCCGAAATTCACTGTAAGGGTCACAATCCAACATGATCACAAACCATTACAGATTCTTCTCCCGTTTGACGAATGAAACTTTGTTTCCGATCCTTCCTTAATCCCTGCCAATACAATGTGATGGACATGGACTCGCGGCCTGTGGTTTTCGTCGAGTCGTACGTTTGAGCCTTGAGGCCACTAAAGACTAACCTTGTTGCCAAGGGTGATGCACGTTAATTATGTTCGAGCTCCTATTGATTTCGTTTGTACGGGTGGAAGTTTGGAGGAGATGCCAATTCAGGTGTTGTCTTCGTCACTTGGCCGAGGTTCACATTATGAGGTTCATCGTCAATACCCATTGTGTTGCCTCTCAGTTCTATGAAAATAAACAATCAAAATAGGGTAGATCCAGAATACTCAGCAGTTGGATCTTAATACCTCTTACTTGATAAGGTCCACCTACATTCGGCCTTTGTCTTGGTTTGTAGAGAAGTTGTATCCCTCATTCATCCACAGTACTAATCTGATCTTGCTCAAATAGACTTTTTTCTGTTACCGTACCTGAAAAAGCTATGAAATCAGAAAGATTTTTGTATATATTACACATTTAAAGCTATGTAACGAGTGTTCTCCTTACTATACCGAAAGATACCTTTGTCCGCATGTTTTAGTAACTGTAAAGTTGTTGTCAAAATTGCTTCACGATCAGAGTACATAATTTTGAAAAGGATTGCAAGCCATTTTTTTAAATTTAGGTAAGAATCATTTGCTTATGCTCACATATATTGTCATATCTCGATATGAACACATTTATCGTCATTGTCATATCTAATATAAAAACAGTGAATAAATGTCATCGGAATATAAAAAATATATAGATAAGCATTGCAGTATATATATAAAGAGAAAATTGTGGTAAATTTAATTCTGTATTGAATAATTTATTTTAGTTAAATTCCTTTAATAACCGAATTAATATCCTTTGCAACATTACTGATAGCGAATAATTTAATTTAATTATTGTTTATAGTGAATAATGTTTATATATCAGACATAAATTATTGCAAACAATTTTCTAACTTCAGAAGACTTCTTCAATTTTTAACATTTTCTTTTACATATAAAAAGTAATATATGTTGTATTTCTTATTTATAATTCATAATGTATACCATATTAATTTAAAATGTCTCTCTTGTCAATTTCTTATGGATATTTATACTTGAATTTTCATGTCCTACATTCAAAGTATGAAATAAAAGAAGTAAATTTGTATTTTTTGAAATATGATTTCGTATTTTATTTGTCATTTGAAATTAAATTCATTTAGAATTCTAGTTGTGATTACGGTAAAATTAAATCTTTAAAAGCAAAATGAATGTAGAAAAAACTTACATCATTTATATCGTTCGTTTTCTTTATAGTATATGTGTCTGTTTTGCTAAAATACCCCAGGCTAAATCCTATTTTAAATGAAACAAAATTTTATTGCAAGGAATATTCTATATTTTTGTAATAACAAAGTAGCAAAAACTGTTATACAGATACATTTTCTTTTTCTTAAAACAAAATTATAAACATTTATTTATCTTTCTCTCACGCTGCTTCAAACAATTATATTTCATTATTACTTCAAAAATGGTTCCAATAATAATTCATTTTTGCGTATCAATAAATGTTTAGAAAACGTTATTCTAAACAGAATAATTTTTTTACTAAAGGAATAACTTGCACATTAAGATATCTATATAATTTCCATCACAGATGTTGCGATGAGCTTTGTTGATCATGTCACATTACATTTTAAAAATATATTTAATTTATCGCTATCTTGAATGGAATAAGTAATGACCCGTTTTTACCAAAAATATGATGAAAAGGAAATCCATTATTTATAATTTTGCTTGGCGTCTAGTGTTTATTTTACTGTTTTTAAAATAGGATGCATGCACGGACATTAAACATAAAAACTTTAATCTTTATTCGCTTACTCTCCAATTTCTATTCATGAGATGCATTTTGATTTCAGAAAGTTTCGACCTCTAAGATTCTTTTAATATACGTTGGCATTCCAATAATAGTAGGAGTGATCAGATTTTTTTTTGTATATTTATAATACATAAAATAATAGCAAATTTAAATACTTATTGAATAATTTCGTTTTATTTATAATTCTGAGTCCTTATCTTCAGTTATAATATTTAAATTTCCAAGAAATATTTCTGTTGATATTTATACGAATAATAATGAGATATCTTAAAAATGGAAATTCTTTACATTCTTTAGTTGTTAGAACGATTCTTAACAAAATGTTTATTGGTGTCTTTTAACTGAAATTCCAAACATTAAGGGAAACATACGATGCACAAAAAGAAGCATTTTTTTTGTACTGAAATGTGGGGTCGGAAATGAAAAGTATTAATGAAGAAACAAGAAATACTGAATAAAAACCTTTTTGTTTATCTCAGTTTTGAAAGTTTTGTTAAGAGAATCGTTTGAAAGAATTATCGTGCTTGGACTCCATCTAACCGACATATTACGTGTCCACGTGCTTTCCCGGAACGGTTCTGTTAATATGTGGGTTGGTGTTGTGAATTATTTTCTAATAAGTTCGTATTTATTATCATATTCACTCAAAGGTACGATATATCGCATCTTTCTAAAGACGCATTACCAGAATTACTTGATAATGTTTCAGTTATCGTTTAAAATTCCATGTGGTTTCTTTTGCTCTGGACAGGACTCTAAATCAGATCTACATTTATGTAGTTACCTCAGTGCCACTTTTGGCCCTCGGTCTATTCATTTACCTGGCCAGCATTTCAATCGATTTATCAAATGTCTATTTTTCTTATTTCCCATAAGAAAAAAATAGACACTTCAACGACATTCATCTACGAGACTGCTATACATTCTAAAGATGACTTCATTGCAAAACTGTCAAACGCTACTGCAACAGTTCGTGAAAAACTTGACCTCTTCGAGCTACATTTTCTCAGTATTTCTTTTTTTTTTCGCCTATACATTTCATTTCCTACCTCCGCATCGCTGAGGAAAAAACTTCATAATGTAATTATATTGTATAATTCTCTCAAAATTCGACTATGACCTAAAGGACAAATCCATTTAAGAATTTGACATAAGTGAAATAGCATTCATTGAGGAATTGTTTTCTTATAGTTATTTTAAATGATAAGTAGCCATCTTATTGTTATTTTAGCATAAACTAAACCAAGTTATATGTATATGCTATATATATTAATACTGAGCTATGCATATTCTCCACAAATACTGAGGGCGAGAAACAATTTCTATAAATTCGTCTCTTTTCAATACATTTTAAATTTTGTTTCTTTGCACTTTTGTTTAGATATTTCTAATAACTGAAGTTACAAATATTTTCTTATACTTTAAATGTTAGGATCCCGCCCCTTTTTATAATCATTAACACAAAATTCTGTAGTAACGGAGCTTTTGTACAGACTTGCTTACCATATGATAAGCAAGTTATTACTATTAGCCTGTGTGGTAAATAAGTTAAAATTTTATATAAAAATATATAAAATTATCAAAATATTGACTTTATGTTAAAAAATATAATTTATCCAGTCTAAAACAATTTTAAATTGTATTTCTGTATTAAAATTTTTCTCATCTTGTGTAACTACTCCATGTCTGTTGAGAAAATATTATTACGTAACGTTTCTGGTTTGATTTGAATTAAAACTGCAATAAAAAGATTTATTTGAGAGAAATTGGTAATTGAGAAATCGGAATTTTAAACATGTTCGAGTAACGAGGTTGATACTTGCGTTAGCTCCTTATTTTCCACGTCTCACGAGAGTTTTGAGACTCAAATACTTTTATGGGAAGTTTCCTTAATTCTCTAGATAATTCGTTTCTTAGAATTATCTAGAATTAGATGAACTTGTGACTCTAATGGAAAATTATCGGTCTCCAAGTTCGTAACTATAACTACCGGGATATCGCAGTCAACTAGTGCATAATGTACAATGAAAAATAATAGTAAATTAGTAAAAGAGGCACATTTCTAAATAATGAGATAATTCCTTATTAAAAATTAACGAGAATGTAAGACAATTGGCTTTTTTCAGAATTTTGAAAATGATTCATAAAGGTAATTTGTCAGTATCAACAATGATATTAACAATATATTGTTTGCTTATAGTTTCATAAAACAAATGAATGATTCAATTAGTTTTTCTTCTATGCATATTGTGAATATCGATGTCTAAGATAATTTTTTCTTCATAATAATTCTTTTAGAAAATGGGAAATACAATCATTTATAGTACTACATTTAATTATTTTTAACTGTAACATTTGTGCATAAGGTTTTTATAAAAGAATATAAGTTTAGCAATTAGGAAACTCTCAGATAGAAAAGGCTGATAAAAAAAGGCTGATTTAATAATAATGAAACATAGTGAGGAATATTTCGATTGTTTATTGGATTCCTATATTCTTTAATTTCAGAATAAAATTGTTATCCAAAACATTTTTTGTGTGTTTCTAACATACCCTTTTTCCGGACACTGTTTCTTAAAAATTTTCTTTCACTTGATAATTTATATTATTATCGTTACCTTATGAAGCTTAAGATTTCCTTTACTTAATAATGACGTAGTTAAATATTTAGTGTGAATATGAAAAGAAATAAAATAATATGAATCAAAACGTGTTAATTCTTAAATAGTATCCTACAATATAGAAAATTTCTCTATCGAGATAAAAAATTTAGTACACTGGTTTTTTTTTATTTTAATTATCTTAAAATTATACATTAGTAAGTGTTCTAAACTCACATATTGCATTGAATTTATTAGTTTTTGATCCATCAAGAAATTTATATATTGCTTGAATATCATGATCAACTGAATATTTTGTGTTTATATTTAACCTTCATCTTGGAAGAAAATCATATCAAATCCGTAGTTATCAGTGATTACTTTTGCTATTCCAACAATGTAACAATATGCAAATAAATAAAGATTTTAATAACAATTACGGAGCAACAAAGAATAATTGAACAACTTTCAATTATAAATTATTATTAATAACCATTTAGAATGCTCGTTAGTTAAATTATTACGGTTGTTGATTTAGCTAATAATCTAACAACTACATTCTTTTCTTTATGCCAATATTTTCAGAATAAATAAATGCTCAAATGTATTTGAAAACTACCTTTATTTGAACAATATTAGTCGTTATATTTGGCATGCTTGACGCAAGATGTTGATAAGTGTTTTCTTTACTGATGAATGATAGAATATTTTGTATTAGAACAGGGAAATTGTACTGTCTGTGTCTGATTATAAACAAAAACTGGCTTCCTTCCCGTTTTAAATTTAAAACTAATGTTTGAATTTGATATACTCTTGAACACGTAAAAATGATATAAAAGATGTATAGTTGTATCTTATTTTTATGAAACTTATGCGTTAAATGAAACATATGCGTATATAAGTTATTCAATATCAGAGAGAGTTTAGGAGATTGTACAATAAAATGTTAAATTTACCTGGAGTATACATTAACCTTTAGAATTCGGCAGATTCTAAGTTAAAATATCCCTTCAACTCGGCGCTTTTAGGCTTGAGGCAAAATTTTCTTTCCCCCGCTCGGAAAACTGGGAAGCTCAAATTCGCTGGGTGTGGTATTGTTGGTTCATCTTGTTACAAAGGAGAGATAGTAAGGGTTGCAGTTTTTGAATCAGTAATCATTCACGAGAAAGAAAGATCCTTAATATTTGGCGCCTTATCTTATAAGAATTTTTTTTTCTGATTTCCTGGTTCCCATTATTAATTTAATGACTTGCAAACTTTCAAATACATATTTTGATTTTACGAGAATTGAAAATTTTTAAATATAGGCACATGTTTCTTCTTAAGAAAATTCCAAAGTTTAAAAATATGTTTTCTAGATTTTGGTGTACAACATGTACGAAGAACTAAAAAAGTAGAATTGATATGATTGACATGTTGACTAGAAAACATGTAAAAGTAAAAATTATTTTATTATTTTACATATTACTTTTATTTGCTCCATATTGTTAAGGAAATTGTTAAAAATAATTTATTCTGAAATAAGATTTTATTGTATCATTTGCTTAAGTATCAGATATATTGATGAAGAATTTGGAGCAATATAGACTAATATCCCTTAAGTATGAGAAAAATATTACGAAAATATTAATAAGGCATTGTATAATAGTTATTTGTCTGTTAAATTAACATTAGAATTTTTAAAAATTTATTCTATTTTTGTGAAATGTTTTCATGTTCCTTGATAGTTTTAAATTTTGAAAAAATTATCATAACTTACAGTCGAGTATTATGTAAATTAAAGTTTTCAAAAAAAAAAAAAGAAAGAAAGAAAGCGACAGCTATACCATATAACTAAAATATTTTCTAGAAGCAAGTACGTTCAAACAATATTAAATTAAAAGCTTCTGTAATCACATGATTACACTCTCTGAGAGTACGATAGTTCAATGATAAACTCCTTGTAATAATTATATATATATATATATATATATATATATATATATATATATATATACTATGTTCTCATTATTGCAACTTACACATTTAACTACCATATTGAAACCATGTAATTAAAAATAATGCATCATGTTTTCAAAATTGTTCGACGAAATATGTAAAAGAAGGAAAAACTTTAAGAACAATATGATTTTACTTTTTATATTTACGCCCTTTTAATGCACAAAAAAAATCAATGTACACCGAATATTTTGTAATCAATTTTATTTGATTTTATAGTAACATCGCATTCCAAAGCAATAGGAAGGCAAATGGTGATGGACTTCGTAAATTTCAACCTCGGTCAAGCAATAGGGCAGCACTCACTAAACTTCCACACCACACCACATAATGACTTAGAATCTCGACAGATTTCACAGCCGGTTTTCAATTGAACGGGACTCGAACTCATGACTCAACCCTGGCTAAGGGTTTGCGAAATCAATACTTGGCTACCTTTTGTGTTTAAATGTTATCAAGTGAAATTTAAAAAATAATTGTCAGCTTAATTGAATACGTTTCAAAGCTACTGAGTAAATCTTAAGTACAACAAGTAAAAGAAAAACTTTCAATTCATTCATATATTTCAATGAAAATAATTTGTAACAGTTTTTTTTTATATCAAATCTTCTTATAAATCTTTAATCTTAAAGGAAAAAAATGTATTAATTTTTTTTTTTTTTTTTTAGTTTTTTTAATATTGATTTTTGTTTGTTTCTAAAAGAAATTTATATCTTAAATTGAAAAAAGTTCTTGTAAGCAATGCTTTTGAAACATTTGTTTTAAAAATATAAGAAAGTGAGTTCTACTTTTTAAAATTTTTGGCTCTTAAAAGAGCCTTTTTTTGTTTGTTTTACCCTTTATTTTTATTAAAAATGTATCAGTTTATTTTTTTTTATTCAGGTCTTTTGTTTTTTATTGGTTTATGTGTTAAGAGATTTTTAAATAAATTGTGTGGTATTCTTCGAAACAGTTCTGGTCAATACAAAGAGCCACATTGCATGCCTTACAGATAATAGTAGTTCTCTTTTGTATATTCTTTTTCGCACAATATGCGCACCTTCTTCTTTTCTTTTCGTCAATTGGCCAATGAGAAAATTTATTATCATTTATCTTTAATTTTTTTATTGCTGAAGGTTCTATATTTTTAGGATTAATTTTTCCTATCAGAGATGCTATTAAATTCATTCGAAACTCTCTTAAACTAAATTTTGACGAAGTTTGGCATGATTTAAATATAAGAAACGAATTCAAAATAGCAATGTCAATGACGCTAAAGAATAATTTTTTTGTCCATTTCCTAGTTCGTCTAGCAAATGTGTAGGTGGATGCCATGCGATCTCCCAAATCAACATATCCCATGTGTTTATTGTAATCTGCCACAATTTTTGGCTTGGTAGTAGTTAATTTTTCTTTTTCACTTTCTGTAATGTCACCGTCAATTTTCCTTTTATATCTTTTTCGTTCTTCAATTATTAATTCATTTTTTGGGCTGTGCATATTGGTCAGCATATACACTTGCCTCTTATCCTTCCAACACAAAGCTGTCATTCCACTGCAAAATTTCACGGCAGTATCGCCTTGTTTCATTTTAGGAGGAGCCAGATCTTTTGGAAAATGTTTTCTGTTAGATCGAACAGTTCCACAGGAGTTAATCTTTTTTTCTTTTAAAAGGTCACGAAAAAGTTCTGGCGAGGAAAAGAAATTATCCATAAAGATTTTATGGCCTTTATCTTTTATACACTCTGTCATTGTATATACTACATTGTAGGATGCAGATGTTGAAAGATTTTCTTTTTTATCTTTACCTAGATATACTCTCATATCATAAGTATAACCAGTAGCATCTGCAATTTTATACATTTTCAATCCCCACTGTTTACGTTTTTTTTGGAATGTATTGTTTAAAAAATACTTTTCCTTTAAATTTAATTATAACTTCATCCAAAGATACATTTTCTGTGGGATCATACACTTCTTTAAATGTTCTGTTAAAACAGTCAAAAATTTTTCTTATTTTCCATAATCTATCGTAAGTTGGAGAATCTTTGCTTTCTTTTAAACTATTATCAGAAAAGTGTAAAAATTTTAAAATCATTAGGAAACGATCACGGGGCATAACTTCTCTGAAAAATGGAGTTTCTATCAGATTATTAGTTGACCAATAATCCTGTATGCTATCTTTTTCGATGTGTCCCATCAGTAAAATTAAACCAAGAAATTTTAAAATTTCATTTTTATCAGTTGGCTTCCACGAAAGTGCGTGTTTTCTTTTCTCAGATGTTTCTCCATAAAGATTAAGTACATCAAATGCATACCTATTAGTTTCATCAACTAGAATTGATAAAATTTCATCTGTAAACATCAGTTTAAAAAAATCATTTTCATTTTTGTCATTCCTGGTATCAACCTTTAATCCAACTTTACCTAAAAATGGTAATGCATTTATCGTTTCCGAACCTTCTACCTCTTTCCATGAAAATGAGTTATCTACTGTCTCCTCAAAATTAGTTGATACATCTAAATCAATCTCGTTATCTTCAAAAATACTGTTTTCTAATTCATCTCCCATATCTGAATCACTATCATCAAAATTTTCTTCATCTAAATCTCTCATTAAATTCTTAATCTCTATTTCT
>BMAW01081273.1:0-16216 GCA_019974015.1 Nephila pilipes
ATATATATATATATATATATATATATATATATATATATATATATATAGGTAAATGAAAGTCAAATTAAAATACTTTGTAATTGAAAACAATGAAAATAAAAATGAAGTTTATCGTACAGAATGGACTACAAAATACATTTACACTAAGCAAAATTTATATTACTTGTTGTAGATGGTGTATTTGCTTTAATCTTAATGTGAAATGTGACACTTTTTTACTTGATTAAAGCCTCATCATCCGGTTTATTCTGCATTGTTGCAATTTGTAATGTTTCCTTCAATGTTAAACATGTTATTGTTTTTGATTTTATGTTCTTCATTTTACTAAAATACCGTTCATAATAAATAGTTATTGCTAAACATAGAAGACAAGAACAGTGCCTGTTTACGAATTCCTGAATACTTTTATCCCCGATCACGTGCTTCGAATAAAAATTGATTAGGATTTTAAAAAAAACTTGTATTTTACTGCAGAGTGACATTGCAAATCTATAAATTCTAAGTGAAGTTCAGGTAGAGCATTTCCGAAGTCTACTGAAAATGGCGAAGAGAACACCCTCATAAAAATTTTCTTCTCATGAAAATTGGAAAATCGGCATTTTAATTCCTCTTTCAAATGTAAAATGCACTGTACATAATTGTTTGAATTCCATGTTGTAGAGTTTTTCACACGCTCTATCAATTTAAGGAAAGTGAATGGAACTCTTATGTAGCAATTGACTTTCCCATAGGATTAATTTTGTCTCCAAAAGTTTTCAGAGTCATACGGATTATGAAAAAGTGAATATTTTTCCAGTGAGTTGTAGCTCAAATCATCGAGATAACCTGTAATACTGACAAGAAATGCAATTACTTTCAACCAATCCTCCTCATTCAGCTCATGAATAGATTTTTCTTTTGATACCATGAATTGATGCACTTTGCTCTTCAAAGAAAAAAGGCGTTGAAGAATCTTCTCAGTCAACATACTTCCATGTAATGCACAACATCACCACATACAGCTTCTAAATCACTCAAGATCTGTTCATATTGACCACAATCAAGTCCTTTAGACCGGATGAAATTAACCACTTATGCAAAAACTGTTATCACATGTTCAGCGTTTGAGAAAGAATTTTTCTTGATAGATGATACATTAGAAAGTCATCATGGTATTAATTCCACTTGCTTTTTCATCAGACTTGAGCAATGTGGTTACTCCTATTTCCTCTCCAGTCATAGATTTAGCACCATCTGTGGTTATAGCAAATATATTGCCAAGTCTAACTCACAGATATCCAAAGTTTGTGTCAGTCTCGAATACAAATCTGTTCCTCATTTGTACCTTAAGTGCAACTACACTAACTAATTTCTCAGTAAATGTGAAGTCTGTATCAATAACACAGATAAAAATGACTACTTGTATTGTATCTGTTGCATCCTTTTAATTCATCAATCGCTATAGAATAAAACTGAAGTTCCTGCATTTGGATTTTAATTTATTGATTACATCTATTTTGCAAGATCATCCACGTATCTCACTCTTGTCACACCAGACAATCTAATCTCCAATATGCCTTTAGCATGTGATGGACAAAGCACTTCAACTACATTCTGCAGACATTCTTTTACAAACTATCTATCAGCAAAGGGTTATCACTGTTAGCAATTTTTTCTGCTATTATGTAGCTAACATGAGCATTATTTTCATATATAATTGATATAATTTATCTTTCATTTTAATTCACTTCGAATATGGCTTTCTAATGCAGTATGTTTCCTATTCTGCTTAGTATCAAAATGTCTCTAAATGTTGTATTCTTTCATCACAGCTACACTCTCGTTACAAATAAGAAAAGTTTTTTTATTTTTATTTTAAAAAAAAAAAAAAAAAAAAAGTTTCAGGATCTGATGCCCGCATCTGAATACGGCTAGGCCGTTATCTGAATAATAAAGCTCTGAGGAGGTAATAAAAAACGGTGGGAAGACTGACGAAGACAGAAGAAGAAAGAACAAAGAAAGAAGAGACGAGTTCGTGGAACGGAGAGGATGAGCTAGAACAGATTTGTATACGTCTGAGTCATGCCCCTTAGAAAAGTGTGTAAATAAAATAACTGAGACTTAATCATGGAGTATTTTTTCTGTTTATTCAAATGCATACTAACGGGTGAATTCATTCCAAATCTCTGATGTTAAAAGAGTGAAGTTAAACGAACTCAGTACTTAGAGCTGATTACCTCATACTAGTATTCAGAATGACGGTTCTTTGGAAGAATCAAGGTCTCGGTCTTAATTGAATAAAAGATAAAGATAAATCTTTATGCTCTACCCTATTAAACATGTGAAATACAATAAAATATGCTTTTTGAAGCTTAAGATTAAAATGGTGGAGCATTATGGCTCAACAGCCAGATATGGCTGTGCTGAGTCAAACAGGTGTAACTGTGATCCAGATGTTTGAAGATGAATGGGAAAAACAAAATATGTTTGACAGGGAGGGGAGTCGAAAATAGGGAAAGATTACCAGGGTATCCCAGAGATGCAACCCGTGTTACTACAAATAGTTGATTCCATGAGGAAGGTGGAAAAAAGATCATTAAGATGCATCGAAATCATGAATCCTATGATGACTACTTAAAAAAGGTATACCCCAGCTGACAAGATACGATTGTGAGAAAGACAGAGCCGAAAACCTCGTGTTAAGTTAATAATAATGAGGATTCAAGATTTCTTCAGTAATCAGACTAATGATCTTAATAATCATAAGTCAAAATTTAAAAGGATGATAATATGTGAAGATGTAAAAATCAAAAATTTAAGAGAAATTCTTCATTATTTAAATTTAATATTATAAGGAATCAACTAGGGTGAAAAAGCCGATGGAGTAACTGATAAAATTGACATTTCTTATTATTAGCCATCTGGGTATAAGATATTAAGATCTGAAACGATGTATACAGATGCTGAGCACCAATTAATTCTCAAGATGATCGCAATAAATTTGTTTTAAGTACACTATGCCTTAAACTAAAAATAAAATTTCTAATAATAGTAAGGATTATTTTTCTTGATCACATTATTGATATGTAGAAAGTATTCATACAATAGCGCTTTTGGGAAATAAGCTTTTGTTTTAGAATGTTAATTCAAATAAAATTAATTCCAAAGGTAAAATCTTACAAAACACAGTTTTCCACAAATACAACATGGGATGAAAAATTAATTAAAGAAGGAATTGTTTTACAAATATAAAGAAAACTAAGGCTTAGAGATTTTGTGACATGTTAAAAGTACTCAACTGAAACAATACTTGCGAGTGTTTTGTAATTGGATCAAGGAGTTTTATGTTGATCTCTGTTATCTGTCAACCATTTCTGCTTATCTGCGTTAAAGAACTATTTCTCGCTTGTTCGTTGAAGGAAATTCAAAAATAAATGCCCCTAAGCTTACAACGGAATCAAAAAAAAAAGAACTATGTATCTGGATGCACAAAGAAAATGTAGTAAGCAGCAAGGCTTCCACGACCGCGTCTTACGATAAAAATTCTTTGTGGATGCGAAGAATCGGAAGTTACAATAATAATTATCAATCAAATAAATAAACGAAAGCCCAGTGCTCTGTAAAATTGTTGTTTTTCTACCGAATGTAAATTTAACGATTTTGAATCGCAAAGTAAGCGAATGTTGGGAATGAAACAAAACACAGAAATGAATCCAAGAAGAAGCATGGATGTGGAGATATGCTTCTTTTGGGTTATATGAGTGCCTCAGGGATAGGTAATTTAGTTCCAATTGATATAGATATGCATCACCAGCATTATATAGACATTTTGAAAAATAATTTACACTTTAATGTGATAAAATTGGGTCTTCATGATAATAATGTTTCTATGTACGGTAATTATCCTAACTATATAACCTTAAATGCACGACTTTAGAACATATATAAAGCTCCTAAATTTAAGAAATTCATCAATTCTATTTAGCATGAATGATCTGAATCAGAACTATGTAAGTAGGTTTATTTCTATAAATATGACTTTATTAATGCTTTTAAGCAAGTATGGACTATATTATAAATTCAGTAATATGAAATACGATTCATTTTATGCAAATGAGAATCAGACTAATTAATCAAGCTCAAGGATATCTTACTTGGACAAGATATTTAAAACAAAGTATTTCCTTAAGTGCTTGAGATTATTTGCGTAGGAAAATTTTCTATGCCTCTAGACTAAACATTATTTATATGTTACAAATTTTATATTTTATACCTAAATTTTTGCATGAAAATATTAAATTGTATCCTATTACACCAATCGAAAGACTTATTGTATAACTTAATTATGTATTTTTTGACAGCGAGATTTCTCTAGTTTATGACTATCAGTGTACGATTACTTTCTAAACTCACTGTAAATTACTTGAAATATTTGGCACTTGTAATTTATTTTTCTGTGATAAGATTTTTCTTTATTTTGATGGTTAAATAATTAAGTGGAAAATGCTACGTTGGATATAAGAGAGGCTTTTCTGTATATGAATTTGAAGGGAAAATTATATAGGGAACAACCTCTTAATACACCTGCCAATTATCAACTTGGTAAAGTATGCTTATTACATAAAAGTATATATGAACTTCATCAGAGTGGGCACTAACGACATAGTGAATCTAAAAATATTTGAAAATCCATAGCAAGAAAAGTGATGCAATTACGAATAAGCTTTTGAAATATAATACCACGAGAAATTTAATTGATACAAATACGTATTTAAAATAAAAAAAGCTATTTAATTTGTATTTTAAGATGTTACAGAATTAGCTAAGAAATGAATTATTGAATTGAAACATTAAGTTAATTCCAAGGATAACCGATGTAACTCATTTAGGAAAAACAAACCTTTTGTTTGGTTTTGATTGATTCGTTGTTTATTGACCTGATCGCTTAGAACGAGGACTCTTGACGATGGGCCTTGTAATTTTGAACCTCTGTCAATAAATGAAGAGTGATACCTGAGCTGGCATTGACCCTCTAAACTTCCACATCCAGCCAAAGGGTGGGCTTGTAGTCCGGAACGATTTAACGTGTATTAGCCCCACTACACGGCGGGGTCCTTGGAAGTTTCAGAGCTAGTACCCACGATTCGATGAAACAACAGCGGCCCCGAGGTTACAACCATGATCACTAATATACATGATTATAATTTTGGTTTGGTGTGACTTTTAATTTTATGAAAATAAAGGTTTTTTTCTTTTTCTTTTTTTTCTTCTTTTTTTTGAACTGGGAAACTTGAATTGAGATACTTATGTCGAGAGTTCCCGAATAATCTAAATTTAATATGACTCTTCCATATAAAGTTGGAAATAAATTCCCCAATTCCTGAGAAATGTTCGAAAATTGGGACGGCCAAATAATGAAAAAAAATATTCTTACAGAACTTTAATAGGATGCTTATCTTTTATTTCAGTGTTTAAATTCGACCTCACATTGCATTTACATTAACACTAAGTCACAGTTGTTAACTGTCATACTTACCAAGATTGGAAATTTTTTATAGATACTATAAGTGCATACAAAACGCTATGTACACACATACACCTACTATATACTGTATACACACAAAACATAATGAAATAGATGTATCGAAAGTAAATGGTTCATATTTGATAAGATGTTCAGATGCCATCTGGGAAAACAATTAAAAAATTAGGCACTCAACCAGTGGACACATAGTATATTCGCGAATTACTTTGTTTTCGTGTATATCTATTAGCCATCCAAGGAGCTATTGTGTTCTTTACCCTACCAATGTGTCGTACCTGACAACTTTTCAAAAATTTATCTTGTTTTTGCGTATATTTTTGATGCCTGCTTTCACCAACAACGAACTTAATTTTCAAAAATATGTCATAATAATAAATTTCTTCTGATTTTTCTTATTGGATTCAAATAAAAAATATGCAATATATGCCTGATACCTGCTTTAATCACTAATGAACTTAGTTTTCAAAAATAAGAATATAATTTTCTTCAATTTCTTGTTGGACTGAAGTGAAACAAATATAAAAATTAAGCATTTTATTTAATTATGGATTTATGTATTACCATAAATCATATGTAAGCTCGAATCAAGGTATGACTAAAAATAAATAATATTATTCAGAATTTTAAGCTATGAGGTAATCCTTTTTTGCCTCAAGAATTTAAAACTACGTCTTTTTCGTTTAGCTTCCTTTTTGAAGTGTTTTAGAGACAATTGATTTTAATATTGATTTACTATCTTTGCCACCCAAGGGCTATAAGTTTTAGATGGCTCACTTTTGGCATGCCAGATCGCTTTTCAATTTTTTTTTAGCGTTTGCTTTAATTTTAATTACATTTAACTTAAATACATTCAATTTAATAATTTATCGTTTCCTCTTAGATTTTAATAGTGTAAAAATTTACTATCATCCATTTTTCGATATTTCGTCTTTTAATTTTTTTTTAATTAATTTTTAAAATTCATTTCCTTTTTCCCAATGCACTTTGGCAAATAGAAAAGAATGCGAAATCTTCAGTTGTTCCATTCGCTGAAATCCAAGATATGTCTCTGTTCATTTTTGAACTTTATCCTCGTATTGAAAAAACTTTGAGTTGTTGTGGTAATAAATCAACAATTTAGTTTCGGCAAAATAATATTGAAAATATAGAAGCAAATCACATAGATATATTTCGTTTCACTAAACAACTATTCAAGGTTGGATGGTTGTTTTTATTAACGTTGCAGTAAAAGCAGCTCGAGGACTATTGGTGATGGACCTCGTAACTTTGAACTTGATGGATTCAAGGATTGAGAATTTATTATAAATTATGCATCCAACAAAAACCACTTGGCAGTTTTTTAATGTAATCTCTTTATTATTAAATCAATTTAAAGATGTTATTACAAAGGTATTAAGTTCTACCGTTAAAAATGAGGAGGCCAAAAATTGGAGTGCCAGTGTAAATCCGCAAAAAGAAATGTAAGCATTATTAACTCAAATCTCAACTGAACTTGTAAATATGTTGTAAAAAGAAATGGTGATCTGAATATGTTTCTAACTTTCCTTAACATTGTATGTATAAGAAGATAGAATGATTAAATAAGTCCAGCTCCTTATTCTTATCAGGGATTTTTTTTTTTTTATTTCCGTTCTAATACATCACACAATATAAAACAACAATTTAACTGTAATAAATATAATGTTTGCTCAGGAATCTGCTGAAAGCTTATTAAGAAATGAATTCCCAATACTTGAGAATGAATGCAATTTCGAGCAAACTGCAAGAAACGCTACCATAAGAAAAAACGAAGTTTTGCTATACTTACGTTGAATTTCTTTTGGTCCACATTTTAGAACGGCACACGTGTGGTGCCCTTTTTATTTGGTACAGCATAGCCACAATCAGAATCACGAAAAAAACAAAACCTGAAGGAAGAAAGACATAAATATAGCATAAATTTGTAGAAAATTGGAAATCAAAGCTAATGCTACCGGTAAATTAAACACCGAGTGTAATGATAACCCCTACCATTAGGAAAGAAAATATTTTTGCTTTGTAAAAGAATATAAAGGGATCACACACTTATTTCCCGGATTCCCAAATTTCGAAATGTCAAAAAGTGTGTGAAAGTCCTCCGGTTTCTTCGAAATTCGGCAGGAACACTCCCGAAGGAGTCTTCGACGATTCCTATGGATTTCGATGGGATCGAAAAACGGAAAAGTGCGGAAATGCAGGCCGGAAAGACAGGGTCTCCCATCTTCACGGGTGTGATTTTTTTTCCCTTAAAAAAGAATCGAAATTTTCGACTTTCACCCAGAAATTACCCAACTGAATACAGACCGATTTCTTTCAAATCCGGCAATTAGCTACGTCTCGAGTCCCTCTACAAGAATATATAAAGGTTTCGGGTGGGAGTTCGAAATTATATATATATATATATTAAAGGATGTTTTAACAAAACCCCTTGTCTCGTGCTACACCATCAAGCTTGCGGATGCCCGTCGAGGATGTTCTAGGATATGCCCTGGCTCATCCTGAAAGTATATTAACAAGTCTGGGATATTAACAAGTGTCTGGGATATTAACAAGACATGTTCCTACTGAAAATCGACGGTGTGGAACATATTACATACGTACGGTGCATATCCTTATCATCCAGTCCTGGTGCAGGAACTAATGCCCGGAGACCAGGAGCGTCATTTTGATTTTTGCAATTTCGTGTTAAACACACTGGATGAAAATCCAGATTTTTTGAATGAAGTTTTGTGGTCGGATGAATGCCAGTTCTCGAGGCAATGCATTATTAATACACAAAATACGCATTATTGGTCCCTGGAAAACCCACATCTAAAACGATCGAATCGCCACCAAGTGCGTTGGACGGTGAATGTGTGGTGCGGAATATGGAAGAGCATCTTAATTGGCCCAATGTGTTTCGATGGACCTTTAACATCAGAATCAAAAACGGAAATTTTATCTGGACCATTAGCCGATTTTTTAGAAGATGAAGTTTCCTTACGGGATTTGTCACGCATGTGGTACCAGCATGATGGTGCACCCGTTTACAAATCTGCGCAAACATATACATTTTTGGCGCAGACATTTGACACTCGAATAATCGGCTACGGAGGTCAAAAGGAGTGGCTCCCGTGATAACTCGACTTAAGTCCTCTGGATTTCTTTCTCTAGGGCTTCCTAAAAAGCAAAGTGTATGAACGTGAATCCTAGAGTAAATCCGATCTACGCAATCGAATCAGCATGGCATGCAGGTCTGTGATACCAACTAGTTATGTTGTAGAAGCTACAGGCGGAGTTTCTGACGTGGGTTCGGTACTGCATTTCTACGGAAGGCAGTCATTTTGAGCATTATTTAAGTTAATTTGATCATTCTGATATAATAAAGCCCCTGATTGCGGATTCATGATTGACGCATCATTCCACATTATGCTATAATTTGAACGGCAAATCCTGTATTCTTTTGCTGCTATTTGTTAAAACAAGCTGTTTTAATCTTTTCGGTTCAAGTTGTATTTCTTTAATTTAACTCTTATTGTTTTCAATACAGCAATACAAATTGTCAATCTATGATGTTTACTATGATGTTTTAATATTACTATGATGTTTTCCTTTTGCTCTTTCTGCAGATAGTGAATTACTGTTCTCTTAACTCAATTTATATACGAACCCCTTTTCTGAGCAATTCAGATGCTTCAACTTTGTGTAGGAATAACTCGGTCAGTTTTTATTGTAATAAAATGAAACTTTTTGTGTTAACTCTGTTTTTGTGTAATGCATCTTTTCCTAAATATAGGCGATAGGACCTGGGGACCGTATAAAAATTTAATTTTTGTAATTTTTTTTGTAAATGGGTTTTTTTGGTTCGAAAAGCACGTAATATCAGATCGCACTCGTCTTTCTATGTTGGCGCGCCCTTGCGTATGCGGACACTCATGTGAGCCCCTTGGAATGAGGTCACAAAGTAGAGATTAAGTTCGTGGGGCCCTCTAGTGTTGGAAGGTCTCAAAATGTATATATATATATATATATATATATATATATATATATATATATATATTGCCCTGAATCCATCTAAAACGGAGGCAGTTTTCTTTTCACACACAGAACAAAAAATTCGCTCCCGGACGTTTTTATCTACAATCACAAGATCACATGGTCTCAACACACAAAATACTTAGGAGTTATCCTAGATAAAAGACTCACTTTTAATCAACATATCACACAAACAATTAAAAATTCCGAGCAGGCGCGTGTTCGGTCTACCCCCTAATCGCTCGGAATTCAAAATTAAGCATTAAAAACAAGTTGCTTATCTATGCTCTGATTCTCAGACCTATTCTCACCTACAGTTGTGCCGTTTGGGGTTTTGCTGCAATCACACACCTTAATAAACTTGAAAAAGCACAAAATAACATTATTAGACAAATTGTAAATGCTAGATGGTTCATGAGAAATACAGACATTTATAACTCAATTAACTTCCCAATTGTAAAAAAGTTCATACAAAAAACATCCTTTAACTTCTTTAATAATCTCATGAACATAAATAACAACACACTTACAAACATCTCAAACTATGATCCTGACCCAGCTATTAGAAGACCCAAAAATGTTTTACTCGATTCTTATTAAATTCACTCTAATTTCCCAAAATCTTTTAAAATAAAAATATTCCCATTCTGAATCATCCACCTCACACTGCCACACCAAGCCGACCAATCACAGCTCTCATACAAACCAGGATATCTTCTCACTCTGAAAACACACACTAACATATAAGCAGCACCCCCATTGGTAAACTGCTTTCACCCCCTCACTTTCATCTACCCTTTCTCCGAAAAAAAAAAAAAAGGTTAAATCCAATGCTTTAAAAACTCTCTTTCACTTAATTTTTTCATCCTTTTATATTTTAAATCACTCTGATAAATTAATTTTACACTATAAAGCCATCCAAAATATCTTTTATGCAATTCTGGGCTGGAAAAAGCCAAAGTCAAGCATCCCAAACCGCTCTGATATGGAGATTTAGAGTCGTTGGCTCAGGAGCTCCAGTAAAGCCTGTCAACCTATTTCCTTAATATATATGCCCAATAGTTTTGTTCTTACTTTGTAAATACTGTACAAAAATAAAAATATATTGTTTCATTAGATATCATCTTTTAAAAATCCGAATCGTCATTGAATCCAGGAAACCCTAGACAATAAAAAAACGAGCCATGTATCCCTTTTCTGTAGATGCGCATTTACACACACACACTTCAGTTTGGATATTGTTGAGAATAAGAAAGTTAAGGCATATTATGAACCATGGGACTAATTTCAGAATTTCAATAGCATTTCGAAAAAACAATTTTATGATGAGAAAAAAATTAGCTTACACATAGTTAATTTTACTACCACAAATTTGCAAATAACTACAATCGTCCATTAGAAACTTTTAAACAGCTAAAAGACTGTATTAATCATAATATTAAATATTGTTCTTTAGATAAATAAAAATTGAGGATATTTATTAAAAAGATTTAAAAATAGAAATTTTTTTAAACTTCAGATCAAGTTTATTATTATTTATGTGAAAAAAATACATAATTATTATCCAATTGTATGCAAAAATGCTGCTAAACATACTAAATATCATGAGAGTAATAATTCCTTCAAAGTTGTGATCAACTGTCAAAAGTAAGTTTATAATATAATTATTGTATTTATAAGGAAATTGGAGTTTATATTAATAATCCAAATTTCATAAAAATCATATTAAATTTAGAGCAGAAACAAAAGTTAGAATACATATAATACCTTGCTGATAAGAAAATTACAAAACAATATATATAAGTTTTAAAAATTCAATTTTTGAAAGTAGTGTTGACAGAAAAAAAAACATATATATATTAATAATAATGAACATATTTATTTTAGTTATAACTATAACATTTATGATCTTTTTAATTCGATTAGCATAAAGAATCGTAATCAAATTCTAAAACATATTTATAAGAAATTTGATGTTAATAAGGATATGCATATAAAAAAAACTAAATTATTTAATCTTAAAAAAATTGCCCAAAATTTTTTATAATCAGATTTATAAACAGATTAAATATGTACCATAAGGTGGGTCTGCAATCAATTTTTCAGGCAATATTTATTTACAGTTTTCAATAACAATAATTTTAGAATTCTCAGTTGTAATGATGGTGTTATTTTCTTTCAAATTAATAATAAAAAATCTGTTGAATTTGTCTTATCTTTCTAACCAGATTTATTGCAAACTACGATTAATACAAATGAAGTAGAGAAATTAGATACGTTTTTAAATTAAAAGAAAATAAAATTTTTCACGTAATGTATCTGATAAAAGGTATTAATAAAATAATTTCGAAAAATATTTGGAAAATTACTATTCATTGACTTTTTTGTGAATTCATTGAGTCTGGATAGTTTTAGAAATATAATTCATAATCAAATATTGCAAAATATTACATTTGTGACTAAAACATAGGACATTCACATTTCAAGCAGAATTTCCTTTGAATAATTTCAAGAATAATTTAAAATAAAATAACTATCAATATTTGAGTTTTTTTTTCCTTTCTAAAATTTTTATGTTTTGTTTCTAGATATTTTTGCGTAAATTTTGCTTTTAATTTTGTTTTTCTCTTTTTCCTTTATTTTTTGAAAACTTTTTCTTTTAATTTTTCGTATTTTGCTTTTATTTTTATCTTAAAATCCTTCAAATTTTCGCTATTAGTATTCATTGTGTCTGTTAGAGGGCTTTGCTACATATCCGGTTCTACCAAGAGTAGGAAATTCTTGTTTAGTAAGAGTTAGATTCATGTGATGTTTTTCAGTTTTTAATATAATAATCTGATGTTAAGGCTGTAAATCTTTTTTAATGTGATTGATTAATATTTCGGTGGTCCTTTTTCTGTGTTGTCATTGGTTACAGTTTTGGTGTATATTTATGTCTCTATATATTTTTTACTTAATTCCTTCTATTGCGACGTAGTTTTAATTTTGCATTTTTTTTTAAAATTTATGGAATTTCTATACTACCTTATGAAATGTTTCTGCTGGGATTGTAGTGCTTATAAAATATGACTTCATGGGCTAATTAGCTCAGATTTAAAATTTATAAATATTATATTTCCTTTTCTTTTGGGTTATTCTTTCTTTTTATTTCATTATTTTCCATATCTTGTTTGCACTTATTTTATGATTTGAATTTCATCTTCTAGATTTTTTGTTTTGTATTCTCTCAGGAATTTAATTTCTTCCTTAAATGTTCTAAGGCGTAATTTGCTTTTTCTTTTCACTAGATTTTTGCAATTAAATTTCTTTATTTCATTTTCCCTTAATCCAACAATTACTTGTATGTTTTTTTATAATTAAGAAATTTATAATAAGGAAAATTGGTTATGAATTAATTCTTGTTTCCTTAATAATTTTAACCGTTATTTATCTTCTAATGTAAGAACTATTTCAGCTTTCACTCATAGAGTAGCGCGTCTGTGTATATGTATATATATATATATATATATATATATATATATATATATATTATAAGATTATAATTAATCTATAACTCGACCTAAATTCTACTTCCTGTTTAATCCTTATTTTCTCGCCTTACATATTCGATTATAATGTTTAATAGTTATTATTATCAATGCCAAGATCACCCAAACTTAATATTCCAATCTCCTTTAATTTCCTTTTAAGGTCAAAGCCCAAATTCTTTCATGCGTTATCCTTAATACAAATCCTACAGTAAAAACGGCTTAATTAACATTAATTGCAATAATTACGCAATCCAGCCCCAAATTTCTTCAGCTTTCTTAGGGTTGCACTGAGTGTGATTCTATGATTTGAAGCTCTATACAAGAGTTTGATCATGAACGAAAAGAATTTTAATATCTGAAAGTCTTTAAACTTATCCGAATCGTCACAAAATCCTGCAAATGGAGATTTCAAACTGAAATTTGAAACTTTATCTACTGAAAAACAAAAAGTTTAAACAGTTAAAGATGTCATATTCATGAAATTGTTGCAGAGTAGTCTTATTGTTGCCGAATCATTTTTTCCTCTCTGATTGAATTAAGTTTGCCAGATTAAGATAGCTGTCATTTATAAATGAAAAACAAGAGCTGCGTCGAAATGGTAAACAAAAGAAATTGCTTCATCTACACCTACAGAGTATCTGAAAAGCCAAAAACTATTCCTAACCATCGTAATGTATCAAAAAAAAGTGAATACAGCTGTTTGAAAGAACATGGCAGATCATTCCCCCACTCCATTAGTCAATCAATAACTACATTGTTGCTTACAAATTTGGTGTTAATAGGCTGTCTTCTTTCATCAAAAAAGGAAATGAAAAATACCGTTGCTTCTGGAACATTATTGCGGACCAGAGGAAAGGGAGCCCCTGAATCCTTCCGAATGACTACAACAACAGAAGGAAATCAAACTATGCTCAAGGGTTCTGCTCCTGAGAAAACGGCAAAACCGATTGCCGCCAAAAGGACCCACAGAAAGCCGCTAAGAAGATTCCCCAATGCCAAGAAGCAATAGCTTTACATCCTTCTGTTTATTCGTAAATAAGATGTCAATCTATTATCAAACCAGCATTTCCTTTTTATGAGACTCTGAAAAATTTTAATGAGTCACATCTCTATATGATCATAAGCTTCCTGTATTTCATATTGCGTTATTTTCAATTCATTGTTTTTCCTACCATATCATAACCCTTGAAATGAATTATTACATCTGCATTAAGCACACTGAGATTGATTCATCCATTTCTTTCTGATTTGGGGGCACATTTTTAATTTTATTTTTCATTTGAATTTCTGAAATGTGGATAATGTTCAGTAAGTAACGGAATATATTATTTTTTCTATGTTTAAAACAGGTTGTTGGCCTCTTACGTTTATTGCATATTGAATCTGAATACTTCATTTTGTAAATTAGTTATTTAGTTTATGAGAAGAACTTTTAATTAAAAATTACTAAATGCGTATTGATATACAGAATTATTCAAAATGATTCCTCCAATTTCCAAAATGTGCATTTTCAAAAATAAACGACGCATAATCTTCAATAAAGCCTGAATGTAGGGAGAAAATAGGAAAGTTTGTTTACAAATGTTTGTTATAATCTCCTTTAGTAACGTATAATGTAAATTTAAATTCCATATGTAAATTCCTGCCAAATACATTGTAAAGTGTCAGTGGTAACTGATTGTACTGCAGCAGAAATTCATTGTTTAAGTTCAAATAAATTTGTGGATAATAGTGTTGCATATAATTTATCTTTTGCAAACTCTCAAAGAAAGGAATCGTAGGGTATATTAGGTGATTAGACAGGTAATCGCTATCAGGAGACTTCGATGACCAGCTGTGTAACATCAACTGCTAGGCAGCTCAGTTAAAGTTTCTGAAACAACTTTCATGAAATAGCTTCACGAAGAACAGAGGTGAGTCATCTATTTTTCGCAAAATAAAGCTTCCTTTATATTCGTGCATTACTTATAATTTTGCGTTGTTTATTTTTGAAAAAAATCAAATTTTGAAATATCTCTCTCTCAGATAAATAATTTTGAATAATCCTGTATAATAGCTGTTGAAATGTACATAACATGTAAATAAAATGAAATTTAAAAGTAGCAATTCCTTTTGTAAGCTTCTTAATTTAATTGAATACTTCCTTTTGATATGTTACACGAATCTGCAGTTTTGATAATAATTATTTCTGTTTAGCATTGATAAGAAATATGTAAGAAAGAAAGTTTGAAGGAGAATGCATTTTTGAGTGAGAAGGTGTACATTAGTCATTAGGGATATGATTTTAATTTACTAATACAAAATTTATTCACTTTTGTCGCAGCGAAAACAAATACGAAAAAGTTATATTGTATTCTTTCTTCTCCTCTGAACTTTCCCCTCTTTGTTATTTGTTTTACTAAGCAGTAACTCATTTCCTTTTAATTTTAATCGCATTATCTTTTGAAACTGTGGATTTGGATAAGATGGGGATATTTCAGGATTTTCTTTTTCCTGTAAAATTTATGTTTACATTTTAAACCAATTTCTTTCAATTTGAAGTTTAGTTTTTAGAACTATACAGCGCATAGGAGAGAATTCATTAATTTTTATTTTTGTTAGTGTCTTGAATTATTAAGATTAAAAAATTGTTTTATTTTTATTTCTATGTCTTTCATTGTTTACATATTATCATCCCTGAACATCTGTGAATTACGCACGCAGATTTCTTGGAGCAATGTATTGGAAATGAATTAAATTTCAGGCAATTTATAATAGCGCATTTGAGATTTAATAGGAAAAAATAAGAAATTTTGAATGAGATAGCAATAAAAACAAAGTCATAATCAGAGATTAAGAATATTTTTATACGATATTTTGAAATAAAAGTGAATGTTGCGATTTTATATTATGATTAAAGTGTGATTGAAAACTAAGTACTAAAAACGATGCGTCAGAAAAATTTAAGAATTGAATTAGAAAAGCAGACCATATTGCAATAAATAAATGCACTTTACGGTGTTTAAAATAGATGGATCATAATAATATTATGCTATTTTAGAATATTGTTTGATTGAATATTGCATAAATTGTTAAACTGAGATTATATATATATATATATATATATATATATATATATATATATATATAT
>BMAW01081274.1:0-42536 GCA_019974015.1 Nephila pilipes
AGAAGAATGGGTATTCCATCCAAAAAGACTTAGAAGAATGGGTATTCTAATCCATGAATTATAATCAGAGCATTTGAAAAATTGGAAACATTTTTTATTTTATTTTGATTGAACAAACGATAAATAATGAAATTATCAGTACTTAAAAATTTAAATAAGTGAAAATAGTTAAACACTAAATACAAAGTAAACCTAGTTAGAAAATAATGCATGCTCTTAAAAATAATGAAGCAATTCTGTACAGTTTTTGATACAAAAAAATGAAGTACTATATAGGAAAACGGAGTCGCTGAAATCTCAATACCTTAACTACAATAAGATTAAAATTTCTTTTGTTTGACAAAATCATCACCAACAGTCATCACTGAGGAAGGCATACTTGCTGTAAAACTTTTCGAATGCGTAAAATATTAATGTTACATAAATTCAAGTGCAGATAATTCCACTTCTTCAAAATGCAACTATTTTATTAAAATTTAATTTATTAGAAATCCTTATTTTACAAAGTGATATTAATTGAAAAAAAATCAATTTCATTCTAACTGCAGAAAAATAAAAATGTATTAAATCCTTATTACATTTTAATATGGATGAAATATTATTTAAGTATATAATTTTAAATCAAATTTAATTTGATTGCTGCCATCAACTCTACTTAAGGATTATGAACCGTATGGTGCATATTATCAGACGAAAAAACAAACGTATTATTAAAATAAATTCAAGTGGTTATGACGCATATATTAATACAGAATATTTTATCCTTTCATATAAATGTAAGTATTTTAAAATGTGGTTACTATTCATTTTAGTATGTTAAGTTAAAAATATAACAATTATTATAGTGAAGCAAAATATGGAAAATATTACTTGGAACTATTGTAAAGTATGGCGATACACGCACACACACACACAAATTTTACTAAGCCAGAAAATATCGCAAAACGTTGTGAAACTTCGCCAGTAATGGAAAGAGGGAAATAAAACACAATTTTTCATATTTTGATTTTCAACCTGACGTCATAAGAAAGTGACATCAAACACGTGATTTTATGTCACCTTGTTTAGCCTTTATTTTAAACCGTAGTTCTCTCAATTGCTATTATTTTTTTTTTCTTCTCTCTGTTTGTTTTATTTTTCAGATTATATATTTGGGGAAAAATTGTTTAAAATTTGGTTTCTGCCTAATACAGAAAAAAATATACTCAAATACTTTCGAAGGTATGAAATTTGGGTAAAAATAAATATGTGAATAGTCACTACTCGTATATGCCATTATGTATGAAAATGGACAAGCAATTACATTGTAACGTTAAAAAATGGACGCAAAAGATTATTAATTGGTGGAATTTCTGATAGAATGGTTATTAAAGGTAGTTGTAAGCAGTAAAAGAAAATATTGAAGATGGATGCGATATGTTTCATGAATTCGCGATCAACTAGTTTGATCATAGATAAATGAATTTCTGCGATGTCGGAAGCGAAATGAAGATGACCTATTAATTGCCCTCTTGAATCGAGTTGCGGAATTTTGGCATCAAAAAGTAATGTGTATGATCGGATAGAGTTGCGTTAACTTTCACAGTTGACGAGAATTTACATATGTACCAATATTTAATATGGAAAAAATATATTGATTCAAATAGAAATGACTTGTCTAATACTATGTTTCTATACTGACAATTCTTGACTTTATTGTACCAAAATAGCGACCTTCATAACATTTATTTTTATGCTAACGGAAAAAAGCACTTCTAACATGACTTGGAAAATTTGAGCATATATTTATAACAAATGCTCAAAATATCCCCCCTTTTAAAGGAGGTAAAGCTGAGTTGATTTACTCAAATTTAGAGAAATGTGCTTCAAGAAGTTGGGTGGAGTTTCTAGTATAATTTATGTAAAATGGCAATTTTATAGTTATGGAATTATTTTTATGAGGATGGTTCTATTGTATCTACTCAGAAAAAAGTTATGGAATGCTCATTCAGGAGAATAAAGATCCTGGTTCAATGAAAACTGTGAAATATGCCATTCGAGTAATGGAACCATTGGCTTGTTTCAGGATTTTTTTTTTAAATCAATTCATTTCAAGAACTTTTTGGCTACTTTGCTCTCCAATCCTGATGATTCCCAGGCTTTATTTTGCAGGGGTATTCATGAAACCAAGCCCATGAAAATAATCTCTAAACTATATATGAGTTGAAAATTATTGTTACTTAAAGTATACAAGAAGTCACTCCCAGCATCTAGAAAAATATTTTTCAAAATATGAGTTCAGGATTGCCTCCTAGAAAAGGCTAGCATTTTGAACATTTGTTGTTAATTTAAGCTCAAAACTTTTTTTTCTACATCTTATTAGAACTGCTGTTCACCATTAGTGTAAACATAAATAAATGCTTTAAAGTTCGCTGCTTTCGTGTAGTAAATTCACGAATCATGAGTACGGGAACTCTTAACCCTTTCACTACCGGAGGGAGTTAAAATAAGTTCTTCACTGGAGTGTCACACTGGAGTGTCACATAAGGAGTGTCCCACTGTGCCCTGACAATTATAGATATTAGGCTAATTCGTGAAAAAAATTCCTTTAAAATCAGCTATTCCTTAGAATATTTTGGCTTTTACATATATTATTTAAAATGCATTAAACATCATATATACGAAAGAAAAAATATTAAATCGAAAATTGTATGTTTTATACATAAAAGTATTACATAAAAAAATCATATATTTTACGAAAATACAACATGTACTTAAATTTGTTACATAAATTTCATGGTGTAATGTTCTACCATTACATGAAATATTAAGATCTGAAAAATGAATCTTATTTCGCTGTATGGTATTTTTGTAAAAAAAAATTCTTCAATGCGTAGTCCAACATCACATGTCTTACTGACATATTTTGTCAACTTTTAACGCTTCACACACGATTTTGAGCAAAGGACACATCTTCTTCGTACTTTTTTTATTTAATGGCTATGTACAGATTTGGATTATTTTCGCTAACATTACCGTCAGATTCATTCATTAATTTGCAAATCTCAGTATCAGATAAATACTTTCTTTTCGTCATGAATATCGCTACAAATAAAAAACGACCGAATGAAATGAACAGCTGAGAGCATCTGCTACCAAAAACCCTAATCCATAAACATGCATAAATTCTCATTCAAATTTCTAAGAAGAAAGCAAACAAGAAAAAAGCAAACCAAATAAACTGCAACCTTTAAATCATGTCATTACATTTAAAGAGCCGCGGCGCAACACGTTCTTTCAACAATTACCCCCCTCCTGGTAGCCAGAAGTGAAATCCAAGCCCATATTACCGAGGTCAACGAGCCAAATAACCTATCTATATAGGTTTCTTGGTATTGTAGTGCCAAATAGTAAGATTGAAGAAATCGAATAAAACGTTCTCATCAAGCGTATCAGTATTGATACGTTGGTCTGCAGCAGGCAATCCCGGAGCGTGATGTAATGTGATACGCTGGACACAGGAGTGCAAACGCTAGCGTATCGCATGTGATACGCTGGGATTGAAAGGGTTAAGACACCCGGTAAAATGCAAAGTTAATTTTCTAGTTAATTTCAATTTGATATCGATATTAGAATATTTTGTTCCTGGTTTTTTTTTTTTTTTTGGAAAATATTAGGTGGACGTGATAATCAAAGAGTTATTATTCCTAAATTCGTGGCCTTGAGCGCTCATCATGAAGCACAAGTATCTGCCCTGATATCATAAAATGAACTGCCACGCAGAATAGCTGGGTATTTTGGTTATGAATGCAACTGGCTCAAAAATACCTACATGGTATATAGTGGAAGATAAGAGAATGAGGTATTAGCACGGATGTTGTTCTCGTAGTTTGCCAATAAAATAATTTACAAAGTTCATCTCCAACATCTTTTTCAAGTGTGAAGTAAATAAAAAAACCGAATCATAGTTTTTATTTAAAGCATCAGTTTTTAACATCTTTAATCGAGTTAGGTATTTTTAGGGTGCTGTACGACAAAATTAACCAAATAGTAATGATTTTTTTCCTTACTTTTAGGAATTTTTTTTAAAAAAAATGTATAACATTTTAACATTCGAATGCCATATTGTTAAGAAATTTACGTTTTTGTTAAAAGTAATTTTATGTGTTAGAAGGTATCATATTTTGCATATATATACAAATATTTATTAATTATACTACAACTGGAGAACTCAATCATTTGAAATTGTTTTTGGTTTTTTTTTATCACATTCATAGTTCTTACTTCATTTCTCATATATTATGTTGAATGATCATTTAAAACTTTTCATAGGCGAAATTGTATAATAAATTCATTAAACTAAATATATTTGTTTCAAAAAGGGTTCTGCTCGAATAATATAATATGAATATAACTTTTATTTCAATATAGTTTTATGAATACGCTTCCTGCTTAAGAATTTGTGATTAATTTTAAATCGCAATATAGTCAAGAAACACTGATACTCTTTTAATAAATTTATTAATTTTCATATTTATTAATTTATTAATTTTCCCTCAAAATATGCCTAAAAAGTATATTTTAATTTTTTTATTCCTTTTATTTCTTTACGATTTTTTCTTTATCTAAAACAATTCACAGAATACTGATAAATTAACTGTACATGACGGATCAATAATGCGAAATAAAACTCAATGAAAATTAAATAATGTAGGAAACATATTAGATTAAAGCAGATGGAAATACAAATTAAATTATGTTGTAAAAAATATTATACTGCTCAGTGATTATATTATTAATAACAATGAAATGAGAAACTTATAAAAAGAATTAAAGTTTTTATATTTTTGAAGTTTTTGTGCTTGTATGTGTATTTCCAAATTTTGTTACATTTATCTTTTTAACCAATTCAACTTAATAAGATTAAAAGTACAATCTTCATTTACATTATTTTATTGAATTAAAAAAAAAACTTTGCAAATGAAAGAACAGAATTTTTATTTATCTTAAGCTTTTGTATATTAATTTAATCTATTCCTTGGGAAAAATACCATTAAATTTAAAATGAGTGCCGAAATATTCCAAATAAATATGGCATTAATTTCTTAACAAAACATGTAAAACGTTTCGAATGTCTCAACAGAGAAACATGCGAAGGAAATAGAGAGATTATTAGCAAAATATCAAAATTTTTAAACAAATAACGTGTACAGCAAAGCTTAGATAAAATTTTAAACTTTTAGCGCAAAAAAATTCAAAAATTAAATTATTTATCCTTGCTTAATATAACAAAATATATAGTTTACATTTAAAAAATTATTTGGATGAAGTTATAAATTCTCTTAAATCTTTCAAAATTTATCTTAAATTCATATATTTTCTTCTTAAATGCTACCAGCCACTATATGCAGTTTTCTGTTTAACAAGTTCTCAATTTTAAAACAATTATTAGCTTTCGAAAAAGAAAATCCTTTTAATTGACAACAGAAACAGCAACACTAATTCAAGTTAATGATTAATTAGCGTTTCAAGAAATGAAGATTAAAATTTTTTTTAAAAGTATTAATTCAGATAAAAAACCAAAGAAAACAAGACAAATAAAATAAACAACTTTCATTTTGAAGATACCATGTCTTTCACTAGGTGATATTTTTAAAATTTCCAGCAAAAAGCGTAATAACATGAACGCTCTCGCACAGTTAAAAATAACAATATTAAAAATACATTTCATTAAAATTCCTTTCTCTCTTCCATAATAATAGAAAATTTTATTATTGTCTAAAGATGTGCTTATTGCTCTATCGTTTTGAATTGCAAATAAATTTTAAATATATATGCAACCTTTTTTTTCATACTCAACTGTTTTTTTTTTACTTTGCAAATGCTTAAGTATTTATTAAGAAGATACACTCTTTATTTTATGTAATTCTTCAATTACAATTTATGACTTACATGTAACTGTAATTGCTACATAGCATATATTATTCAGTATCGTTATATACATATATCTTTGTAAAATATTTGAACAAAGTTTTATTCTTTACATATAAATTTTTGCGCATCCAATTTACTTGTCAAGTTAAAACAGATTTATTTATTTTGAACTTCTCAAAGAAGAGCTAATTTATATATATATATATATATATATATATAAATTGTATATTAGTATTTTGCATTTATAATAAAATATTTTTGAAATTATAAAAATAGTTTACATATAAAATATATTCTTACATTTATAAATCTTCATGCAGTTAATATTCTTAAAAAAGACTTTAAATGCAAACTTTGACACCACATGACGCCTCATTTCTCAAAAACATTATTTTTACTTAATCTTTTTTTTTATTTAACTCTTCTTAGAAATAAAAAAAAAGTCAGGAAGTAATAATATACAGATTTTGAAGAATATGTGCATAATTTTAATGTGGTAAATAAAAGTTACTACAGTGAATTTCATTACTAATTCAATAATATATTTTTAAGAATAATGAGAAATAAAAATCACACTTTTATTTATCTTTGTTTAAGATCTTTAGGTGTTTTAACTATGTTTATTTGAAAATGTTAAATATAAAAAGAAAAATATGAAAACATACTAGCTTTTGAACACATATTCTGATTTCTTTTGAAAATAACATATAAAAGACGTAATTAACTTTAATCCAAAAATGTGCATATTTGAAAAAAAATTGATTTACAAGACAAAAATATCACATCTTTGAAAAAAAAATTAGTATCATTTTTGTTAAATTCAAATTTGGTTCTTAATAATTTAAACACGCGTAATATGAATAATAAAACATATCGAAACAATTTTCTAGCTCTCAACAAACCAATTCATAAATAAATCTTTTTCAAATAAAGCTGTGTTCCGGAACAAATAAAAAGTATTCGAAATCCCTCACAAGCATATCGAACAATTATATATCTTCATTTGAATATTTTTCGTCTTTTAAAATAAAATTCATAAATGTGTATGTGTTTTTTCTGTTGGAAATTATATCGGCCATAAGTTTTAAGCTTCCAATTAAGGAAATACTTACCTTATAAGCATTTAATGAAAAAAATAGGAAAAAGAGTTTTTATTTTAGTTATTGATGAAAACAGATAATGTGTTTTCTCCTTTTTTAAACGAAGTACAAGTTACCGTCTTAATAAAAAAGTAATGCAGCAAAAATGTTTCAATCAATTGTTTAAAGTAATAAATTTTAAGTTTAAAATGGTATAGAATGTCCACTTTTCATAATATGCTAAAATAAATAGTTATATCTAGTGTCTCATTAAAAAAAATTGACATTAAAATTTGTGAATTACATTTATGTTAAATATTTATTTATATAAAGTATTTCTGCAGCTACCTTCAGATATTATATTAAAGAATAATTTCCTGAAAGTTATCGAAATCAAAAATTTATACTTCGGTTATAGTGAACTTAAGAATTCAATTTGTTAAGGAAAAAAAAAACAGACTCATTTTGTTTTATATATGATCAAGATTACAAACCTGTTACGTTAGTAATTAATTTTCCTTGATAAATAAAGTTAAGTAAATTACACTCTATAACAAAAAAAAAAAAAAAAATGCACAAAAAGGGGTTGCCCGATTGTAATGAAATTTCGTATGCAAGGTTATTTGGACCGAACATGCAAATGACTAAAATTAGGTGTCCAATGAAGGAATAGTGGGAGCTACAGCGCATCGGAAATGCGCACTCAGTAAGTTCATATAAGAAGCGATTCTCATTCTGATGTTTCTGTAACATTGCGGTTTGTTATATTTTCTGTTACATTGCAATTTAGGAACCTTTCAACGACTGAAATGCCTCGCCGCATGATTAGAGCCGCAATCGCTCAACTGTCAGAGTTTGAAAGAGGTCGTGTAATTGGATTGAAAGAGGCAGTTGAGGAAATCGAAGAATCGCTCGTCCTATGGGTGAAAGCGATGTGGCGATTAAGAAGGGTGGACAATGACAGATTTCAGCGTAAGTATGATAGCGCTCTACATAGCGCCACAGCAGATCGGGAGGATAGAGTGAATGTCAGATCAGTTACCACAATGCCTGATTCCTCGTTATCAACCATCAGACGCTCGACCCGCATACGAGTGTCCACCATGATCATTCACAGACGGTTGATAGAGCAAAATCTACTTACGTACATTCCTCTCCTCCCCCAACCACTTTCGCCTGCACACTTTCGAGCCAGATTACAGTCATGCTTGGCTTGATCAAGATGGAATGATGCTGACTGCGGACGTATAGTGTTTAGCGACGAATACCGCTTCCATCTGTGTCCTACGATCATCGAAGACGTGTCTGGAGGCGCACAATGCAGCGTGCCGAGCCTGCTTTCAATATTGCACTCCACACAGGGCCTCAACCGGGAGTTATGGTCTGGGGTGTCATTTCCCTTGATACCCGAACTCCTTTGGTCGTCATTTGAGGCACACTTACAGCACAGTGTTACGTCTACGACATTCTGAGACCTGTTTTGCTACTGTTCCTTTTCCAGTACTCTGGCCTTAATTTTCAGCAAGATAATGTTCCACCACATATGGCAAGTGTTGCTATGAACTGTCTTACAGTCTTGTTAAACACTTTCTTGGTCAGCCAGATCTCTCTCTAATCGAGCATGTCTGGTATATGTTGGGAAGGCGACTGTATCTACCAGGGAATGTTGATGACCGACAATTGGAGCACATTTGCCAAGAAGTACTGCAGGAGATCATTAGGGAGCATTATCACTCTATGCCACGTCGTTATTTTCTATTCTGTACATAATTTTCCTATCGGCCAATTGTCGTCTCCATTGGACAACTCCTTCTTGGTGCGTCGTATTTCTTGTTATAGAGTATATTATATGGTTAGGATTATTTTAGATAATTAAAAGACATTTCAAAAATCTGTAAATATATCTGGTATGTGTTAAATTATGAGCAATTAGTATTTATTGAATAAAAACGATACTATTTGCCGAATGAAATTCATAATTATAGTATTTTTATGTATAGAATTATCAAAAATGGCAAGCACACTGATAAAAATATCGCTTTTAAACAAAGCTCTAAAAGTTGTTTTATTGATTATTTATAGATAATATTTTTTTTACTATAAACAGATATATGTAGATTTCCTTTCCATGAATTGCGTTTGTTACAAAAATTTAATTTACGCTAGTGAACACATTTTGTTGAAACTTCAAGAGTTACTCATCAGCACAGTAATTCAATAATTTTTAAAATATATCTTTGCCATATAAGCGAAATTGCTGCAAATACTCATTAAAAAATTGGAGCAATAGTATTATTATCATAGGAAGTCATTACTGTTAAAAAAAACAATAGATGAAATCGAAAAAAGACTTTTAGATTATGCACTCAAACAGTGCGTCAGCATCATATTTTTACTTTTCATGTAAAAATGCACTTATAAATGACATATTTTGAAATTAACTTCATCTCTCATTTATGGAAATCTAGAAAAACAGTTCTTAGCTCATTTTTATGTATAAGTTGCTCTCTCTTATTATTACTTCTTCAAGAGCCAGCAAAACACAAGCGTTTTCTTTGAAATTAAAAATATTTCGTGTATTGTAGAAAATATAGTATTGATTATTTCAAGTTAATAGAGATCCTATATAAGTTATATTTATCCATGGAATATTACAACAAGTAATTGGGGAAATATTTTCTGGCTGCGATACAAGCTTGTAATCGACAAGGTAAAGATAGATCCAAAATCCTAATCACAGCATGTAATAAATTGAGAAAAATGTTACTTCGTTAGTCCATATGATTTTTGCTAGGATATTATGAAGCTAAATGATGTTCAATTTCTTTTCAATTGGCGGAAGGTTTGGTGACCTGTTTATCTAAGGAAAATAGCAGGATACAAGATGTCGATCCATTGATAAATAAGCCATAAAGATCACGCGAGAAATCTGACTCAAAATCACAGTCTATGAAAGGCAAACACTAACGCTCTCGGACTGTTATAAATATATAATTCATCCATTAAAGTTTGTAAGTACGAATACTAGAAACTACTGTTATCATAGTATATAATATCATAACTCTATAACTTGGTGCTTGAGAAAAATAAAGCTCTTGAATTTTGGTTCGACATGATCCACAAGATGGAACACCATGATCATAACTCAATACTGAAGCAAAATTGATCACTGAATAAAGATGACAGTCTACTGTTTTTCTTTTTCGAGAACATATACTTTAAAAAAAAAGGATATTGAAATATACAAAATTCATTTAATTAATACATTTAACAAATTGCCCGACAATAAATACTACTGTTAAACAAAAAAAAAACGATAATAAAAAAAATATTGATCTTACTTCGACATTAAATAAGTGATTCAATGTGATAATTTAAATTTTTATATGACATATATTTCTTTATAAATACGTATAACAAAAGATTATTTCAAAATGCATTAAAATAAATTAATTAAAATAATAAAAGTAATTTCAAAAGTTAAAATTATAACAATACGAGAAAAAAATTACAACCGAATCAATGAGAAATAAGAAAAACTAGCTTCTGTTATATCGTATTTTTGGGCTTATAACCATTATTTTGGGGGCGGATTGGTCAATAATTATGCCTCTTAGTCTAATTCGTATTACAAATTTTAATATATCACTTTCCAATCTTTGTTTTGCTTCTAATTTTTTGTTTTTTGAATTTTTTTCATTTATTACTTCTTTTTTGATTTTTATGGTATTTGTCAATTTATTCTTCCGTTAATTTATTTTCTTTTCAACTTTATGTAATTTCTTTTATAGTTAATTTTGAATAATGTATTTTCATTCACTTTTTGTTTGCATTAAATATATATATATATTTCTTATCCCTAAGAATAAAATCTCTTACATATTTCCTGATAGGAGTTTAAATAAATAAATATATCCTTTGCTTTTATTCTTACTTTTGGAGAAATAGTAAATAATAGATTCTGACTCATTTGACTAACTTCAGATATTTCAACCATTAGCGCATTTTTCAGTAAAATATCACGAATGATACTTAAATTTAAGAAATCTTAATTATATTCTTAATTTTTTTCATTCACAAGTCACTGGAATTAATCTATTTAAATCTAGTTTTGTCAACAAATTTTTAACCGAAATATATATTTAAGTAAATGCAGAAAATACAGTCGAATGACTTCGATTCTTAACATTTTAAACAAGAAAAAACCGTATCACAGATGCAAGAAATCGAAACATGTTTACTAACTTGAAGTCAGGTTATTCAACCATGGTTAAGAGATGTGAATTATTGAAATTATTGACAAATGAGGCAAACTCTTGCTTACTTAATAAACATTTTTTTTCTGTTGTGATATCAAGAATCGATTAGTTCATTTGCTAAGTTAGGGTAAACGCTTACATTTTAAATCTAACGGCCCAAGAATAAACGCATATAATTTGGGTAATTAATAAGGATTATTTAACTTAAGTCTTTAGTGACAGTAACTCTGAAAGAGAATTGCGTTCAGAGAAAAGTCATTGTCGAATTACGACTTTCCTGTAACAATAAGAAATGTTACTTAGTAACTTAAGTTTAATCCAGAGGAAACATTTCCTGATTCTGTTTCCCGTACCATATTAATATGAGAGAATTAGAGAGAATTCAATATCAATTCAAGATTAAATTTTTGCATTTTTTCGCTTTATAATGGTAATGTTTATTTCAATATTAGATGTTCATCGACAAATTACAACCTCCAACTTATATAAAGTTTAACATTTCATAATGTTCTACACGATCACCAATCTTTCATTAATTCAAAATATGGCCTGCACGATCACAGTATTATTAATTTAATATCTGCAAAACATAAATCTAAGGTTTCATTCCTGAAATAGGCATCTAACGAAATCCTTGCAAATATTTTTATTTTACTTTGCATTTGCATCACTGGGTATATGTATACGTGCATAGAGATGTCTTCATTGAATAACACAATATTTTTAACCTCTCAGGTAGTAGGCATTTCTTGCATTTTACGTGGTTACCCCTTACCACTTGTTCTCTTGAAATTATAAGCATTTTTCATACTCTAATTGAACTGTGTTATACTGAAGCTTTTTTTTTATCTTGTTATATATTCACGTAATTGTTTCCTCATTTCATTTTCATGAAAAAAAATACTTATTAAAAAAATATATTTCCAATTTCTTACTCCAAAACTCAAGTTATAGATCTCTTGAATATTAATGGTAAATAAAATCAATAAATACGATTGCAAATATAGCAATAGTTTATTAAATTATTGCCATTAGATTGTATGACATCCACTGTAAAGGCAATATTTCTCAAAATACATTACTCTAAAACAATTCGCAAAATAAAAAGTCAATTGACAACTATGAGACTCTGAGTTATATATGAGCTCCCGGTAGTGATCATGATCGTGGATTCACGGGAGGCATTGTTTTCGTTGAATCGTAGGTTTGAGCCCAGATGCCACAAAATAACTACCGGGTATCAGAGCTGATTCACATTAAATATCGTTAAGGTCTCAAGTCACTCCTAGTGTGGTGAGAAAATTGGAGAGGACGATGCCAAGTCAGGAGAAATCCTCTTCACTTGACCGAGTCTCACAAATGCGAGGTCCGTCGCCAATAGCCATCGTGTTGCTTCTCAGAATGATAATAGTACACAATCAATTATTCAATGTTATATATCGAGCCAAGTCTTTAAGACTTATTGTTTTTAAAACATTTAACAGAAAACACCTCAATATTCTCTTAAGAGTAAAGATAAGTGAAACGGATAGGAAATCAAATTTCGTCTATACCCTTTTAAAGAAATGTTTTTATAACTTAAAAATACAAAATAGAATTCTATAATAGATAATATTACGAAACATATATATATATATATATAATGATTTATAAGATACAGCTTATTTTTTGAAATGATTTTCATAAGTAAATTTGTGACATTGGGCTATTCGCGGTTTCTCTTCACTAACCTTGGGGACTTTTAATTCAGATTGATTGCTTTTGCTAAACAACCTTTGCCCAACCAAAAATGAAACGTGAATATACAGATAGAAAGCAGGTAGAAATGAAGTGAAGTGGGAGAGTTAGGAAATATATAAACTCCGACTGAAAGTCGCGAAAGAGAAGCTGAGGGAGAAGATATAGAGAAGATGAAGGAGAAGTTATAGAGAAGCTGAAGGAGAAGTGGAAAGAGAGGTTGAAATAGAGGTGATTAGATTAAAGATTGTAGAAAGAGGTTTAGTTACTACTGTTTTCAACAGTTGATCCAGAGTCTGAGTTGCAGTCGAGGAAGGATTAGTGGTAAGAGTCTGTTAGATTACTATTGGTGGGTTGAGTTTGGTTAATAGAAATCTTCCCCAGGAGAGCATATATAGTTGTTATTATAGTATATAGAAGTTAATAAATTCCTTAAATATTGTTCTAATGTCTATTTGATTGGTTATTGTGTCTTAGTGTTTAATAATTGAATCTGGTTATGGCACAAGAGGCAGCCCGGGTCGGGAAGGCGTCACAAATTGATGAAAGCGTTATTTCTAAAAATACAATTAGTTTATTGCATATCTATCACTGAAGAAGAAAACTCTGGCACATGAATCGTGTCTATTAAATATTTAATTGTAAATATCAGATAATATGATTCAGTTTTTGTCGTCTAGTTTTTTGAAATAACACTAGTATAATTACTAACGTATAATTGTCATTGCATTATTTTAGCCAAAAAATTTATATTCAAAACTAAGATAAATTCTGTGACTGTAATAGTTTATTTATTAAATACGTTTATTTATTTAATATTTTTTGCATTATTTGCTTAAAATAGAATCAATAATTTTTAACTGAATATTAATCAGAATTTATTTAGTTATGATTATTTAATACACTAGAAAAATCGACCAGTATCCTCTTCGTAATATAAATATCTTAAATATAAGCAATTCTTATTGCGTTATTTTTAAAAGTTTACAAACGAAAAGATTGCTTAAAAATAAATAAGTTTATATGTAAAATTTCAATCAAAGTCTTTTCAATAACAAATATTTTATAAATAAGAACATATACACACACTTGCAGAAAGAGAGAGAGAGAGAGAGAAGATTGACTCAATAATCGATTAATATTTATCGTGCTTTTCAGCTATAAAGTATTGGGTTACTTTACATTTGGATCTCATAAGTGAATGATTACATAATATGATTATTTTTCAAAGCTATTTCCTTAGTAAAAATTTTATATCAATAGCTCACAGAAAGTTGTTACTTATTTTTATTTTTATACATTACATAGTGCGTATGTATGATTAATATGTTTTCGCTGTTCAAAAACTAGCATAACTAGATCTATAAAAAAGTAATTTTATTTTCATTCTTCACTTTTGAATTAATAATTCGAATGTTTACTTCGAGATAAATAAATAAAAAAAGGTGTTTCACTAAATATTAAGTTTTATTTCTTACCTTATCATAAAAACAATTTGTAAATTTTATTTTGTGTCCAAGTAAAAAAAAAGTGTAAGTGTTTGTGTCACATATATAAAATACAGCTAAGAAGTGTAATACCTACTCGCTTTACAGAGTTTTAGTAATCTCATTAGAAGCAATCACTAGAATTTAAATGATTAGTATGTAGATAGTAAACTTATTTTCTATCATTGATTTTTCTCGCTCTTTTATGTCTCCGTATTTTAAAATAGTTACAAAAAATCATTAAAAGAAAAATAATATTGGTTGAGATTTAAGACAAAAAACTATGAAACCTATTCCATACTTTATTTCAGACGCCATCTTTATCGAAGGAAAGAAATATATGCACGCAGAAGGAAAGCATGATTTCTTTTTATTTGTCCTACGATATATTTCCCAAGTTTTATGCGCTAAAGTTCACACTCACTGAAATGTCTTTTAGTAAGTTAGAGTAAACCGAAGAACTCATCAGTTTACGTTAAAATGACTTTAACTTTAAGTTTTAAGAAGTGAAGAGATGGATCTCGAAAAACGACGTTGCCACTTTCTACTTAGAAAAGTACCTTTCAAGAGAAGATGACAGCAATGAATAATGGAAGAAGAGAAACTTCTGAAGAAATGCGGAAAAGGGAAGCCTTCTAAAGTGAAGAGTGCTGAAAAACTTTCTCTAGATTCGTGTTTCTTTACTTGAATGAATTTGCACTTTTCCTTATCACATTTTTTTACTGGGGCAGGTAGCTAAGATTATCTTTTATGCAGAGTAGAATATTTGAATAAGGAAATTTATACTCTATGGTTTTATTCTCAAGCCGTGCTTGTTATTAGCTTTATATTGTTTTTGATACCATATATTTCTTAAAATTGAGCTTAGAAATATTTAATGACTTAATGGCTGAGTTAATTAGTTCAAGCAAAACACAATAAACATTTTACAATTTTCAAAGTGAGACACAATGATACAAGTATTATTCCAAATGTATTCATTCTTTGAAATTGATTACGAGTGAAAATATTAATAAAATAGAGTTGTCAAGAAATTTAAATTTAATAACTTAATTAATTGATTTTTTTTTAAAAAAAATTATAACATTTATTATATTAGTGTTGACTTTTTGAAGAAAGTAAAATAGGATTTGTAACATAACTTTTTTATTACCTTTTGATTGATTTAATGTACAAGGGATTTACGTTATAATTCTTAATACTACTTTTGATTTACTGGAATTAAAATATTTTTAAAACAAACTCAAATAAGTTAGTCTAATGTTATCATAATTATATATCTTCTATAAAGTCTGAGGTTTATTTTAGAAAGAAATCTGTGGAATCCTTATTTGAAGTCTTATTTCGAACACTTTTATTTTAGAGACAATTTTAAAGTGTTCTTACTCCTACCATAAATGTCGTTTATTAGTTGTATATTAAAACAAATTTACGAAACTCACGTTAGAAAATATTTTTACTTTAAAATGTCTTAACTGAATAATTGGTCTGAATCTCATGTTTAAGAACTGGAGTGTGAATGCAGTCTGCCAAGATACTTAAGTAAAAAAGTGCAGAACTTGATTAGATATTTTAGAACGATTTAGATGAAGGATAAAAATAGATGCAAATCCTTTGCAGAAACATTTCTGGCAACAGTATGTATTAGAAAATATAATTACCTTTTGTTACTTTCATATTTATTTTTCTTTTTGACCGATGGATGTAAACGAGCTGTGGATCGAAAGAAACATTTTTTTTGAAATCTCCGAGGAAAAATGTTCTTATTCCAAAATTAAAAATGCTGTAAATCTGTACCTCATGGTATCAAACCTTAACTCAATGCTATCAACTTCTTGATATAAATATTTCTATTGGAAAAATAAGCAACCTTATGAACCGTAAAGGAAAGCAAGGACAATAATTGAAAGAAGACTCCAAAAGAATACCAAAAGTTTTCACATTGTTTTGAGTATTCCTAAAGGGAAATCAATGGTTACGAGAGGAAATCCACATATGTAGAAAGAGATTGCATATTGATCGAAAATACCTGTTAAAATAATAAATCAATATTTGCATCTTAAGAAATGTAATGTTTGCCATTATTTGCCGAGACATATGACTCAATGCAAGACATTTTGTAGAACTTTGAATGAAAATCATTCAGCAAACGATACATGGAAATGTATTGTTAACCTTGCCAAAGCATGGACTTAGCAAAGTAGCTAGAACAATAAAAATATCTATTTATTATAGAAAATGTAGAGAAAATAAACCTGGTTCAAATAATGCAAAAACAGTTTCTATAAAAGCTTTATGATAGTCCCAATGTGTCTCTTTGAATGAGAAATTAAAAATAAGAGTGTGGAATTCAATGTTAAAATTAACCCATAATATTATCAGGAGCACATTTGAAGTCCAGTATTTACAGAGAATACATTTTATTTTTTCTTCACAACGGCTTTAAAAGAGTGAAACTGCATCTAAGCAAAACCATAAGTCCTACTCGAAAGAGGGATTTTCCGAAAGTGTGTTTTCCACAAGAAAAATTCAGTATCAAAATAAATAAATAAATCATGTCATTTTGACCTATTCACCTTGAACTATTTTTCGGCTTTGTGGCTATTTATATTGCGATACTTGTCGTAGCGGGCAATCAATTTGAATAAACTACTCTGGTAAAACTCGGTGCCCTGCAATGCATGGAATTGTTGCACAGCCTGCAAAATCTCAGTATTATTTTGAAAGGACCTAAGCACGACTAATACGTAATGTGGACACCACGTCTGACACTGTTACGTATCTATCCTCTAACACCATTTTCTGTACTCCTGAAAGGATGTTTAAATTCGTGGATATAGCAGGGATGCCCACTTCGATCTTCATCTGCCATACACTGCTTTCTTTCTCTAAACATACAACACCAGTGACCAACCACTTAACGAGAGATGACCTATTCACCATACATGGTGTGTAGGTGTTCATAGATGGCTAGACACGTTATAGTGGATAACAGCATGCACTTCTATTGCCAACCACATTGTCAGTCACGTCTAGGTCAAGTTGGTGTGCTGCTACTCTCTTTTCTTTGAGCATGTGTCCTTTCTCCTCCACTGACACTACTTGCGTAATTGTACCCGCAACACGTGTGGATTCTTATGACAGGTAATTGTTTCATCTAGAGTGCCATGTGCTCTTTAATAAAAATGACGAAACATGTTTTTAGAACATCCCTCATATTTTCAAAATTAATGTAGCATTCCTTGAGCAAGTGAAAACTGGTAGAGACATTCCATATATATATTTCAAATATATTTCTACAAAGGCTCTTGACGTTTCACTACATACTGCTGCACATTTCGTGGGCTGAAAAGATCTCTTTCTTAGAGCAAACTCACGGTTTCAACTGGATCTGTTTTCCCAACCTGTGGTAAAAGACTCCATTTCGCACATGCACGCCGATTCTTGTGTAATGCATTTATTTCAGGCTACATAGGTAGATGAATATTGCTACTTCCCTTAAAAATTACAAACGACATTTTTTTTTTTAGATTTATATGTGTAAATTAGTATGAAGTGTGGTTCGCTTGTTTAATATGCAATGAAACTTAATATTTTATACGCTTGGGGAAGGTGTCATCACTTGACCGAGGTTCAAAATTATGAGGTACCTCGCCTGTAGCCCTCGTGCTGTTTGTAGTGTGATCTTAATAAAACCATACAATCAATCGTTTACGGAATAAGTTTTTTAGAAACCGATATTAAGCAACCCGTCGGCTTTCCCGAAAAAATTCTGGAAATGGGTTAAGTAATCTGTTAACTTAATCTGCATAAGAATTTATCGAATTGTGTTATTCTGAATTGATACGCATGAAATATCAGTATACTTTAATTTTTCTGTGGCAACTTCCACCACTGAAAAAGTCTGGAAAGTAGTGAAAGATAAATGATAAGTAATATGATTGGAAGTTCATACGAAAAGACTTGTACTATAGAAAGCTATATATAGACTTATATTGTGTAAACATGGTTATCAGAACAAACGTTAATTTTTTCCCCTTCTTTTCTCTTAAAACACTAAAAAATGCTCCGAAATTGTTTTAAAAGTATACCAACACCCTCTGCATTTACATACCAGGAAAATAATGCAAATCGCTTAAATTATGATGTCATCAATATAAAAAAGAAATTTTTTCTGCAACGCTTTACACATTTTATAATGAAGTTAATATTTGATTAGATTTTTTTTAATTAACGTTGCACTAGAAGCCACACGAGAGCTATTAGCGACGGTGCACGTAATTTTGAACCTCCAATGCAATGAAAAATTGTAGCTGATTTGAAATGGAGCACCTTCTTTATTAACTTTCAACATAATAAAAATATTTTCATATAATCTTTTACAATGAATTTGATCTGTTACTTAATTTATTTAAATGTATTGAACTTAATATTATTTTTATACCTCTAGACACAGATTTTAAAATTTAAACTTTTGAAGAAACAATTTAGAACCCGATTTCCTTTCAAATAAAATGTTATTATAAAACTACATTTTTGTGTAATGATTAAATTAATCATGAAAAAACTAAATAAAACTCAAGCTTTAATGAAATGAAAACTTAAAAAAACTTTTAGAAATGCTATTTTGTTACAAAAATATTGAGTGAATATTTAGAATTCGTATTTTATAATAATATAAATGCCTGCGTTTTAAATGGTGTCTCGTAATAATCACTTTTAAAGTAATTTGAATGTTTTTTCTCTCCTTTGTTAAGATATCGTTAGAACTTTTCTAAGAGTCATAACCAAAAGCTATTAATTTATAACCAACCACATTGCTGAATTTAAGTTTATGAGCAAGTTACATTAAAGCAAATTAAATAGTTACATATATCTAATTCAAATATATATGCGTATTATAAAATACGATTTGTAATATGCAATTACTTTCTTCCAAAATACTATTATACAATACCTCAAAAAGTAAAGGAATGCAAACAATATTATACATTTTTTAAAGTAAAAAAAAAAAAAAAAAATTAAACAAGTCTCCCGACGAAATAGATTGAACAAGAAATGTACAAAAACGAGGCTTTTGCTACCACTCACTGAACGTAATTCCATCATCGATAAGAAATGTGAACAAATAAATTACCTTCGTTATCGGAAAGTTGCGAAGATGGGCGTGAATTACCATTCACTTAATACTCCTACAGTCTAATTTTCTCTTTCTAAGAATCAGTTTAATTTACCTTTATATTACATTCTTAAGCTTTTGTTCTCATGTTGTAGTGTAAGGATTATAATTTAACTTATTAATAAAAATTTTACTTATTTAATTAAAGGGGTGGTTTTAATAAAAGCATAACGTTTGAATAGATGAAACTTCAAATCTGTCAGACGAATTTTGTCACGAGTTTAGAAGAAACGAAGAAAAAAGGTGTACTTTGGCTCGCACACTTACTTACAATACTTGCATACCGTATATACAGTTCCATCTCTGTTGTAGAAATTCTTATTTTCTTGACAGTGGTCTTTAATAGAATTTCAAATCAAATTCATAATTTATCCAGCATTAGTACATACAAAGATTATGATATTTACCGCTAGTCTACTAAAACCTTAGCGATAAGCATGCCCGCGGTTTGTTAGCTTTGAAGTTCCTCATATGGTGTTATACTGAGGTAAGTCAGTGAGTAGATTATAAACTAATTTAAGTATGCAAGAATCTTTATTAATTTACCTCCAAATATGTCAATAGGTGATTGGGAGGGTTTACGGGGGATAAAACATGGATTTATGTCAATCAACCCGAATCAAAACTAATCTCAATGATAAGGATACATGTTTCACTAACTTCGAAGCGTAAATTAATGCCTTAGCTGATAAAGTTATGCTGACAGTGTTTTGAGGATCTCAAACATCTGAACTCACCCATTTCCTGAAACGAGGGAAAACTGTGATTGTTATCTCTTGCTATAACATCATTTTGAAGCTCCCAGATTTAATTTAAATAAATCGTCCAGATCAATTCACTTCAGGAGTCTTGTTTCGTCATGATAATGACAAGCTAAATAATAACGTAATAAAAGTAATAAATAAGAGCCAAATAAAAACATAGTATCAATAAAAATAAACATGTAAGGGGAAAAAAAACTTTTGCGGTTACTTGTGAAGGCAATACAATAGTCAGTAATCCGCAGCTTAATTAGCTGTCAGTTACCTGCAGCTTAAATTTCTGGAAACACTGTGATTCATGCATAAACCATAAATAATCCGAGAAAAATCATCACCTGTTATTGAAGTACATTTGAAAATCTAAGGGAGTCATTAATCTTTACATTTGGATTCCTAAACCCCCTACCTCAAAAAGGCTATCATATTGAAATAACAAAGAGTGTTTTGAGAAACCGGGCAAACAATGTCTGAAAAAACTATGAATCAGCAGCCATATTATCTGTACCTCTCGTTTTGCTTCTAAGTGCAACATTAATAATCAATCAATAAATTACTGGTAGCTGTTAAGTTTCCAAAAGCACTGTGATTCAATTATGAACCACATATAATTTGAGAACATTCAACACTTATTAAGCCATTCAAGACAGGCGAAAGGAGAAAGAACCTTCTTTTTAAGCATGCGAGCTCTGAAATTGTACGCACGCTCAGGACTGAATAATTTTCTTCATTAAGCCTAAGTTTATATAAAAATTCATATAAAATCACCCCAGCCATTAAATATGCTGAAACTCAGATTCTTCTATCATTTCACTATGATAATAAAAGTGAAACTGATCGAAAATCATACAAAATACTCTCTTGTGGTCGATAAGTTTACTTGCAGCCCTAACCAATAAACATTTCTTCCTTTCTCCCACTCCGTCAAAAAGTAAAGAAAAACCCAGCGCACAACAAATCACAGCCCTTTAAATGCGCAATCCGACCAAAAGAAGCAGTTGCAGTTGTTTGCATTTTCAAATTCTCCTTACCCAAAAAAAAAAAAAAAAAAAAGTGAACCAAAAGTGGAAATTGAAGGTCAACACTCTGTGGAACAATATTTGAAAATCTGACGGACTATACGCCATCTAATGGACCTTAAAAATTCAAATATAACGTTCCAATTTGAAATCACGCTAGTGTGATCATGGCCCCGGTGTCACGCAAACACCCGCCACAATTACGATACTGTGGGCCGTGAAGATAGAATCACGCGATCATGTTCACGTGATCACGATCTTGAACGGGTTAAGAGTATTAAAAAATGTAGAAGTATCAGAGGTTCATAACATTTCTTTGACTTATTTCATAATCCTCTTCCCCTACTCCTGAATAAACGGTAAACTTTCCTGATCAAAATAACTATATTCATAATGAGAAGTCATTTAAATAATTATAATTCCTTTCTCAGGAAAGAAGTTTTCAACAAATCTCGCTAGGTGCACTGTCTTAGTTCTTATTTATCTTTCTTTTCAAAGTAATAGAGTTATCCATTGTTTAACTTTCAAATAAACATAGGAACCGCTAAGTGACTGTATTACTTGCACTGTCTATACTACCATTACATACTCTCTTTCTCTCTCTCTCTCTTTACTTACATAATTTTAAATTCCTACTGTTAGCTCATACTCTCTCTATATATATCTTGTTCAAATTTTCATGCGTTAAAAAAATACTTTTTATTCATCCACTCAAGTTCAAATGCAATTTTTTAAACTTGTAGTGGATGACACTTGGTATTAATACAGTTTTTTCAAATATTAATTCATTTAATTAGATTTAATAGGGGGAAATGCAGTTTAACCCAACCACTTGGTGCGATTTCAAAAAATGCCAAACTTGGCGATTTTTTTTTTGGCTGAAAGTTAAGTCCACGAAGCGAACCATTGTAATCACATATGCCAAAATACAGCCAAACAATTCCTGTCGCCAAGGATGGTTGGGCTCAACTACATTCCAACCATTTTATTTACCGGATAAATTAAGAAATAAGCCAATGACTTATGGTGACATTTGTATTGCAATGGCAAAGTTGGTAGAGCATCGGCGTAGAATCTTCATGCTTTCGGATCGAATCTGGTAGAAGCATAAAAAATTTTTATTTGGTTTTTCAAATAATTTATTTTAGTTTTATATGGAAGGAAGAAATTTCTCTGATATAGAGGATATTTAGGAGATTTTAAATTTAGGAATAAATACCGTCAGTGACGAAGCGTGTAGATCGCTGGAAAAAAATTTCTCTTCCCACTTAATATTGTGATTCTGTCGTATGTATACACATATTTATATTAATTGTAATTATTTAATAAAAAGTAACTAAAGTAAAAATTTTCTTCCTTGACTTAAGTAGGAATTAGCTTTATTTTTTTTATATATATATTTCTTGTTTCCTCTCTTATTCTCCATTCACGATCTTATACCTACCATTCATTTCTACGGTTTGATTTAGATAGAATCTACTTCCTTCCTTGGATCTTTTCACTAGAACTAACTCGAAACACCTTTATTAATTACTTTAATTAACCCCGTTTACTCTCGAGCTTCGAATTAAAAAGGCAAAGACTTATTTTACGGACAAGTTAAATTGATTCACAAGACAGTTGAAATGGAGAATTATTACTAGAGAGGAAATACACACCCATCTTCTCCGTTTCTAGATTACGAAGGTAGTTTATTTGCTCAAACACGTACATCTATTTGGCGACGGAATTATTATCAGTGAATGGCGACAAATCTATAAGTCGTGTTTGCGCCCCCTCTTTTAGCTTTAATTTTCTCAGTTGTCACTTAAAAGGTACCGCGATGTTTGAGTTACTTATGCAAATATTATATATATTCAGGACAGAATTAATTGATTGTTAGATGGGCTTTGTAATGACGCTCTAAAGAAATAATTACTTTTCGATTTGTAATTAAAATGCTTAATGTAAATGTTAAATGCAGATCTGTTTCTGTCATGTGAGTTGAATTTATACATTTTTTGTCGAAAGTTTGTACGCATTTTATCGAATTGTTGATAAATATTTGCTAAGTATTCTTTTTATGTTGCTATAAATCATAAACACTAGTGAAAAAAAAAGCATAAGCTACGTTCTCAAAATCATAATGTACATTTATAGAATTTGTAGTTATTATTATAAATGAGGATATATATATGTCTATTTTTTTATATAATGAAATATTATGCTTTGAAGTAAATAGTTTTATAATAACTTTGATAATTTTGAAATAAAATTTATAATTTGAGATTTTTTCATTTTTTTTTATTCTTAAAAGTATCGTAATATTTAGAATTATTACTCAAATAAAAATGCAGCAATCGACTAATTTAATTCACTCACTAATTTTGGCAATCGATTTCATAAGTATTATAAGCTGGAATTTAAGTAAATTGAAAAAAAAGTAGTACAAGTCTGAAAATGAAGAAAATGTATACTTCTTTTTTTCTTTCATTTGGAATTGTACTGATGATTACAATTCCAAATGAAAGAACCTTCTGATGTACTGATGATTCTGTTTTTGTACTGATGATTTATGTAATCATCAGTACAAAATCTTAAAGAAGTTCGTCTTTACTATGAGAATTTTACTTTAAGAGATGAAGAAAGAATAAATTTTAAATGAAGATACTTTGTAGTTAATTAATCATTATCGACTTGTATAGAACAATTAAGAAATTAAAAGAACACTTTAGTTCCGCAATACGTTTTGATTACTTATTTACTTAAAAGAAAGGGGGAAATCATCGATGGAGAAAAACAGCATTGAAATCAAAGTCTAATTTATACAGACATAAAAATGTTATAATGTTAAAATTAATTTTCGGATTTATTTATACTATTCAATTCTATTAAAATGAAATAATGAATAATATTCTGCTTGTAATTTTATTCTGAATAAATCGCAACAGAACTAAAGCCTTTTTTCTCTTACATATTCTAATAAATAATTTATTATAAATATCTAAAAATAATCATTTTCACGTGTTATCCAAACACTCACTTTACAATAAAGTTTTTGAATTACATTCTAAATGATTCCTCAAAGAATTATCCAGCATAAATAAAAAAAATTAATTAAATAATTTGAATCAATATACTTTTTTTAAACTCAAATATGAATGTAAGGGTTTTTAAATCTGGGTTTTAAATCTATATATCTTATCTTATGATGGAAATTAAGCTTAGGTCCTATAGGATTAATAAATGTATCATTTTTTGTGCCAAATATTTGTACTTATTTACACAACAAAAGTTTTATAACGTTAAGCTTAAGATCTTTTTAAAGTATTCCTACGTTGCATAAAAGAAAATAGATAAATAACTTAACTCCTTGCATCATTGAATATTGAACACGGAAAATGGTTGTTCTTCATCCAGTATAAAGAATATGAATGTAGGGAAATTTCTTCACTGTTTCACACGTCAGTGTTGCATTTATTTGAATTCCTTTCTCTTCCATTATTCATAGTTATCACTTCTCCCGATGACTACTTTTTCGAAGTAAAGTGTGACAATGTCGCTTTTCGAGATTTATCGTTTCACTTCTCTTCTCTTATAGGTAAAATCGTTTTCACTAAAACTGATAAGTGTTATGGCTTATTCCAGTGTGCTAAAAGATATTTAAATATGTGTAAACGCTTGCGAATGATAGTAAAAGCATATATGCCTAAAAAGATGTATAAATATAAAATAGGAAATATGCGTTAGTATATTTTGAGCATGTATTTTTTCTTCGATAAAGACGAGTGTTATAAAGAGCCTTTCAAAAGTAATTTTTTTCTCTTCTTTATAACTTTTTTTACTGTATACTTCCAAATATCGTGTTTAAACCCTGAGTGCTTTGTTTTATTCAGACACTTATCCTCAATTCAAATGTCTAATATGAGTTGAGATGGGGAAATATAGATACGACTTTAAAGAATCTATATGGCTTTTTTGAGTAAAAGTTACTTTCGAAATATTCAAATTGCAATTTAGAAGATTAAGATACTATTCCTCTTCAATTATTAGTCTTATGTGGTCAGTACTTAAGAAATTGAATTATAATTTCTTGTGTACATTTTAATATTTTTCCTTTAGCCAAGTGTGAATTTCACCAACATTAGATTTTTCATTTCAGGGAAATCTTCAACAAACCAGAAATATAAGTACTTTCGAAAATAAACAACTCCTTTCATGGAAAGAATGATAATGATCCTTTCATTCACAATTATTTTCCTCGTAGACATGAGACTTGTACCTGAAGGTAATGTACTAAAGTTATTTGAGAACAAATGGATCCATATACAAGCCGAGCTCCATAATTTAGCTCAGAAAATGTTTCAAATATGTTCGGTTTATACGCGAAAATACACGATATATTTTCCGCTGCAAAAATTTTCAAATAGCAAATATTTCCCGATATTATACAATAGAAGGAAATGATGGAGACCAGTTTTAAACATTTTTAACATTAAACATTAAATAGTTTTTTCAAAAAGGTAAAATTAATTATTACGGTTAATTTTGTCGTTGTATACTTTTTAGTTAAAAGACCCAAATATTCCCGGGCAATAATAGTTGAATAAAAAAGCAATATACTTAAATATCGTAAAATTCGAATGCTCAAATTGAATGGCTATTAAAGTTTCTGGAAAACTACTTTTTTGAAATTCCTTCATTCGGAATTTAATACGGGTTTTACCAGATATATAATTTGGATCTATTTTATACGAAAAAATTAAGTTGTAGCGGGAGGCATGAGTACGTGGAATCTTTTGAATGAAGATTAGAAGGTTTGAAGAACATTGTTCTTTCATTGAGTTTACTTCACAGCATGCGGATGTACATCACAATAATATTTATAAGAGATACATATAAGATATATACACAACACGCAACATACATACTCACGCAGCCACAAACTACTAGAGGTTGGTAAGAAGTCTCTCTTCCTTAACGTCTCCACAGGTGGCGTTAGCAGTCCACTTATTGTTACAGTCATGGTGGCTGTTGCAAAGTTTCATAAAATTCAAATTTATTATCTTATATTCATAACAACTTTGAAAAAATCATTACATCATTCATGCACTTATATATTCACATTTACATTAATTTACAGTTTATAGATTCCTAGAGCCATATTGTCTACATAACATAATATTTTCATTTCTGTATAATAATACTTATAAATGTATGTAATTCTTTTGAATATATATTAAAGTAATTTTGTATAAAATACTTATAAAATGTTTTGATGTAATTTAACTTTCAAGTATGAAAATGTTTAACTTTTTTTTTTCGTTTGATGGCACTGTAGCTTATAAATTTAATTGATTTTAAAGAAAAGTTACGTTAAAACTTATTCGAAATAATTTTTATTCAAATTATAAATTTGAAAATAAACTTTCTATCGTCATTCGAGTAAATAAAATTAAAGTTTTTATAACAGTTAGAGAAATTATACATGGACATTAAGTGCTGTATATTATTTTTGAATACTAGTTAAAAATTATAAATCTACCTCTAATGCAATGAATACTAAACAATTTTTCCAAATAATATCAATAAAAAATGCAAAAGTTTCAACTAAATGTTATATAAAATATTTTTCTAATTAATTTAAAATATTTGAATGAACGTCTTTAGTTTGAATGTTTATTATCTACACGAATACGTAATTTCAAATTCTGCGACATTAAATTTTGTAGTTTCCTGGAAATTTGCATATTAATATTTCAAATAAGCGTAATACATTTTTAAATGAAATGGAGCGTTCCACATAAATATTGTTTTAGCAAATACCAATATGAATTTCAAGACTAAAGAGTAAAGTAAGGAATATTTATTTAGACTAATAATAGTTGAAAGTTGATACTCGTACTCGTAAATACAGAAGTTGGAAGAATATAATAATTTTAGAGTTAATAATAATAATAAAAAAACTTTATAATTATATTGTTAACTGTATGGAAATAAAATTTGATATACAATGACATAATTGCCTTTTAATCACTAAATTAACAATTCTTATATTTTTACATCATTGGAACATAAATTTTTTATAAATGAAAATTCATATTTATCCTTGTTCTGTAAATCAAATACTTGTTATTACAAGAATTACAGATGACTAACAGGCTAAATTCTCTGTTTTCAGTTTTATTATACTTATTATTTATTATGATGGCATCTATTACAATAAAAAAATTGCCACTTCTACTGATTTATTATATTACTGTTAATTATAAAAATGTAAAACTATGTCTTTCTATATTTCTACATATTAAAAATATAGGTTAAATGTATTTCTCTTGTAACACTTAGTAATAAAGAGGCTTACACAATCAGGATTACTTCATAATTTAAATACAAGAATGAACAATAACATCTTTAATCTTATAACAGGCTTCAGACTAGTAAGCTGAGTTTTCTAGAATTAAAGACCTAATTGCCCAAACAACAAAAAATATTAATATATGGGCTTAAACATCGATAATATTAATTAAATTTAGAATTGATATTTGTTCACTTTCTATTCTCATTAATGCTTTATTTCAAGTCATAAAATACTTGAAATATAATAAGATATTCTGATGCTTAGCTAAGCAACTATCTTCCCTAGTAGAATAATATTTTTAAGTAATGCCAAAATGTAAATACTAAACCCTAAAAAAAAATACGATTTTTAAAGTTGCCAGAATGCGAACTTTAAATTCTAGAAATACCCGATCAAAACCAGCACAGCTTCTAAGAATATTGAAACAAGAAGTACAACTAAAAACTTACAAAATCAAAAAAATTTAAAAGGAATTCTAGAAGACGTTAAAAATGTTTATAACGAAATTTAAAAATGCAAGGAAACAGAACATAAGGTGGGGCTATTAAATAACGACACTGACGTTGTAAAATATTTTATTTTGATTTAATACTTTTTTACTTATTATCACCTTCAATATGAGCCCCTCTTCTATCCCTACAACACTCCATGCGAATCTTCCATTGTTTGGAACAGTGCTGGACATCTTCTACTGTTAACTTCTTAAGGACCCATGCCTCTTTCTCTTTCATAGCTTCAATGGATTCAAATCTTGTTCCTTTTAATGCTGATTTCTCTTTCAGATAGGAATCACAGGCCTAGGTCCGGCAAATAAGACGAATGGTTTAACACTGGGATGCAGTACATGGCTAGATACATCTTCACAGACAACTCGGACTGACTTTTACTTCCAAAATTCGGGTCTTTTTAGCCACCCAACCAGCTGTTGTTTTAGTTCGGGTGTTTAGGTGTACCAGATCAGTATTAAATTTCTTATCGTTTGCTTCAAATTTAATCACATTTAGCTGATATTATATTCAATTTAATAATGTATCGTTAATAAGTAATAATATTCTGTATAAAGAACAATAACGCCTTGCTATCAGGGATTGATTGCTGAAAAGAATGGCCTTTAGAGGCCCCCAAGTGTCTATTGTTTTAAGTAGGCTAAAAAATGGAGTAACTCATCACTTTTCGATTTTTTATCGTTTGCTTCAATTTTAATTACATTTAGCATATATATATATATTCAATTTAATAATTTATTGTTTGTTTTAATTTTAATTACATTAATCTTAAATATATTCAATTTAATAAATAGTTTTGGTTTTGAGAAATTCTTTCCCCCCCTGCGCTTTAATAGTATTTTCGTGGGCACACACAGCATTGATAATTTTTTATTAGTTACCTAAGGGGCTATTGCTTAAGGTGAAGTGTTTTGGCGTACCAGACACTTTTCAATTTTTTTATCGTTTTCTGTATTTTTAATTACATTTATCTTAATTATATCAATTTAATAATTTTTCACTTGCTTCAATTTTAATTGTATGTTGCTGATATATATACAATTTAATAATTTATAGTTTCCTTTAATTTTATAAATCGGAAAAGTTTACTATTGTGCATTTCTCGATATTCCATCGTTTACTTTAATTCTTATATTTAATTGAGTAATTTAATAATAATTATAAAAGAAATGTGCATTTAGGAAGGCAAAATCTGCTCTTTGTAAAAATTTACACAGAACTTTTTTCGTAATGGTTTTCTTATTCTTTCACGGAGTTTAGCAAGAACATGAAGATAATAATGTTGATTAACGGTTTGATCTTCATAAACTCAGTGAATGTACACAATTATATGAATATCCAAAAGAAAGCTATCATCATTGCTTTGAATTTTGATTTCCTCATTCGTGCTTTTTATTCTCTCGGTGAAGATGGGCTCTTCCTCTGCACGGATTTGTAATTCGTTTGAGGATCATAAATAAAATGCATCAATTCGTCCCACGTTATAATCCTTTCCAATAAATTAGGGACATTCAAAGTGTCAGTACAAATTCTTTTGGAAGCTGCTCGTTGTTCAAACGTAAGAATTTTAGGCAACATTTTGGCGCGCACTTTTTTGCGTACTAAAATTATTATGTAAAATTTACTTTACGTTTTCTTTGTCAATTTCTACTATATCAGCAAGTGCACGAATGCTTAACCGACGGACAATTCAAACCAGATTACCGATATTTTCTATATTGTCACCCGTTTTTGACGCGGAAAGGCAACCAGGGTGTGAATTATCTTCAACGTCTTCTCGGCCATCTTGCGAACGTTTTAACCATTCAAAAAACGCGAAATACATTTCCTTGTCACGCGAAATACATTTCCTTGTCACACCTTCTTTCAAAATATTGTAAGTTTCAGTTGCTACTTTTTCAAGTTTCATGTGGAATTTCACAACAATTCGTTGCTTTATTTTAAAAAAATATTATTTTCCGGCGAAAAAAATGACTCTAATATGAATTTTCGAATTTGTTTACAGAAGAAAGAGACACTGCAATCGAAAGCGAAGGCTTCACGCTGAACGGCTGTCGGTCGCTTGCGCTAAGCTTATGCGTACTTCTTCTGAAGCAAAATCAGTCTCGTTATTTAATAACCACACTTAACGCCATCAATCAAACTATTTCGTAACTAAATTTAAAATGTGTGTAACATTTAAGGCTCCCGTCTACCCGCCATTTTGATTTCATGGAAGTAATGTTAATCCTATGGAATTTTGACTTTAATTCTCACATTTTTACTATTTTATCTATTTGAATGCAATAAAGTGCATTTGAAAGAGCAAAAAATAATGAATGCTTCTGTGGAATTACCTTTTTTCCCAAGGTTCTTAAAAATATTTTTATTCTTATTTTAATTATTCGTTTTTCAGTTTTCTGGTCTTTAAAGAGTATTTTCAAACATTTTTTAAAAATCGGAGGAAAAAAGTAATTCCACAGAAGCATTCATTATTTTTTGCTCTTTCAAATGCACTTTATTACATTCAAATAGATCGAATAGTAAAGATGTAAGAATTAAAGTCAAAATTCCATAGGATTAGCATTACGTCCACGAAATCAAAATGGCGGGTAAACGGGAGCCTTAATAACAGAATTATAAGTTTTGAAATATTATAACAAAAAAAAAATATAAATATTTGTTATTTATTTATTCATTATTTTATAGATCAGGATATCAATACTTGATCAAATGATGTGTATGAATTATACATTAAATCATTGTACGACCGGTCATGACGTACGCATCCCAAATCTGGGGAGCTAGCGCCATGATTCACCTTAAGAAATTGCACATTGCAACCAACTCCTATATTAGGAAAATTGTAAACGCTCCCTGGTTTGTTCGGAATGAAGTCATCTATAAGGATCTTAAAATAGAACCAATTATGACTTTCATTAAAAGGCAATCCAAAAACTTCTTTCAAAAACTACCAAGCCACCCCAATGCGCTATTGAGGTCGCAACCAAACTACAAAATCAGTCCTAGGCGTAAGGCAGCCGTCAAACGCCCCAGAGCTCTACTCGAACAAACGTTCGATAATTTCTCTACCATCAAAAGAGCTCACACGTTGCAACCTCAATACCTCATTTGGATCACAAACCCCGAACAATAAACTTGTGGTGTTCCCTGGGTACCCACTAGCACTGTTGTTAACTTCTAAAAATTTTAATTTAATTTTTAAATTTTTTTAAATTAATTGTTAAAAATTTTTAAATTTAATTCTTAAATTAATTATTCCAAATTAAACCTATCTTTATCAAACCAGTCTATCAGCCTTTCTCTAATTGCTGCTAGACATGCATCTCCTTAAAACCCAGATATTCAAAATTCTAAATCCTGGACGGAAAACAATCCGCCAAATCATTAAAATATCTCTCCTTCCTCTTCCAAATTACTTTTATTGACTTCATTTAGCGCGAATTAGGTCACAAATTGACATCCAAACCTTCCGACCCTCAATTTTGTCAACTAACATATTTTTCTAAATTTAATTTATGTTCGAACGGTATCGAAGGACTTTCCTTTTCTCTAATGTTGACCGTAGTTTCTCTTCCTACCTTTTAGCAAATCTTATGGAACTCTCTTAATTTTCTCATATTTAATAGCTCTGATGTAGAGGTATCTCCCACTCTGGGGAGAGGTACTCCGTAAATTTACAAACCTTCGAACCTTCGAATTATACTTTAAGAAATTTAAATGATTTTGAAGAAGACGAGTTTCAACTTTCAAATTCAGGTCAAATGTGTAAGCGTGAGACCCTTATATTTCCTAGGTCTCTGCCAGTACGTCAGCAGTTTAGGTTGATCGGAAGATTTTTCATCCTGAAAATATCACACAAAGGATAGTTTTTACATTGACATCAAGTGAATACGTAAAGAGGTTTAAAGTTTTTTTTTTTTTTTATCTTATGAACATGTGCTATTTGCATCGCATAGTGAGCATTTGACTTCAAATTAGTTCATAATAATGATTTTTTAAGAAGATGCTCTACCAATAAAAATACTATTAACTGACTATGAGTACTTTGCATTCTGATTCACAATTGCCTATTCAGCATTGTCAATTAGACTACATTTTACGCTTGTTATTATTCTTTCTTATCTGTAAACAACGCTTTTAAAAACCGAACTTCAGTAAAATCCCGTTTTGAATATTGCGGGTAAAAAATCTTAATTTTTGATACTTTTTCCCTTTTATCATTTTTAATAACTTGTTATATTTTTCAATTTGAACATTCAAATATGATGTAAATTTTCATAATGAATTTGATGATTTTTTTAATGTCTATTTTAAAAGAATAAAAACGACGTAAAATTAATTTGTATTAATGTTTGAAGTCATAAGCATTAAATACGCTGTTTAGGAATTGATAATAAACTCAGAAAGTAAACATTCAAATCTCAGTATCTTTTAAAATTAGATTAAATTTAGCACATGTGCGTAAATTTTATTTTAAAAATTACAAAAAAAAAAAAAAAATTAATAATAATAATAATAAAACTAACATTTTTATTTATAACCTTAGAATTTTAAATTTTAGTTAAAACACTAATCTAATGGAGAATATAGGGTACCTATTCAAATCTCGACCTTGTCATTTGACGAAGGCTCAAAATCATTAAGCGCATTAGCTGTTTAGCGGACTTTAGTGTCGAACACAGATAAACAATTGGAAGCGTTCATATAAAAGTAACTTCATTAATCTCAGGTATATAACAGTATTTGCTGCCTATATTCCTTGTCACTCTCTCAATAAATTAACGCATTTTTCTTACAAATTCAAAAGTATATTTGATTTATTTACTGAAAGTAAGAACACACAAAAACCGATATTGAAGTAGCTTTACTTATATAACTAAAATGTTAACAAATTGATAAAATTTTATTTAACAATCACATTGAAAAATATTCTGCTAAAAATTTTATAAACTCTATTTGAAGTTTCAAAGCGCATAACATTCTGACAAATTAATCGACACATTTTATGAACCATTTAAATTTTATAAGACTACTGTATTATTATAGAAACATTTTAATTCTGAAATAGTTATTTGTAAGAAAGTGAAACGAAATTTGTTAAGCTCATTTGAAGCAAAACTCGTGTTAGAACATATTAAAACTGTTATCAGATGAATTTGTAACAATGTTATATTTTTGAAGGTGAAAAAAATCAAAAATCATTGAAAACGTAATAGATATATTTTGTCCTAAATGAAATGAATCTTAAGAATTAAAAGCTATTCCACAAGTTAATATTTCTAATATCTCAAGAGAATTTCGTAAAGGACAAAGTAATTTCCATGTACCTGGAGGGGAGGAAACAATTTTAATAATCAGTTTCAAAAGATGATACTTACTATCTTTCATCTTTTTTGATGTAGAATGTCTGTTACTTCCACCAACGCATTTAATATATCTGATCATTTAAGATAACATACATTTATTTCGATTCTGCTGCAAAAATTTTAGAGAATAAATGTAATGCAATTGCTGTTCATTAATGATATTTTAGTTGAAGAATAAGAATTATTATTATTATTTCCATAAAAATGTCTTTCGAAGAACATAATAAAAAAGAAAAGTTAGAAAACTTAATATTAGAAAATATTATAGTTTATTACATAAAGTTAAGTATTGTTCATTTGTAATAGATAATATTGTTTGTAACAGTTAGTATTGTTTATTTATAATAATCATACATGATTTCTTTGTCAGCAATAGTCTTACATTTTAACGATATAATGCGAATGTATTTCTTCTGAGTAGATAGATTTATATTATTCTAAATATATTCAACCTATGTAAATACGGAACAACTCAACTGTAAGCAAATAATACAAAATGTTATATATATATATATATAACATTTTATCACAAATCTTCTCTTATACCATTATTAAGTATCTTTAAATATACTTTTACAAATTAGTTGGTAACTAAAGATATGAAATGAAATATTAATGTTTATTTAAGATTATTTCATAAGGTTATAACGTTCTGGATTTTAGTGTGATTTCCTTTTTAATTACTTTTTGAAAATACTCTCTAGAATTTTATTTATTTAATTTTTCGAAGAACATTGTTTGCAAAACAACTAAAATTATTATTGTTCTGCTATGTTAATGAAAGGAGTCTATTTATAAAAAATAATATACAAAAAGTTTTTAGAGTTGTTCTTATTAATTTAATTACAATGAGGTAATGAATGGTGTTGCAAACTCGCTATTCATTGTCCAAAAACGAAAATTCTTGAGATATACCATTTGTTACAAATAATGCAAGTAGCAAATTTAATACCTTAGACACCGTTAGTTTTATTTATTAAAAAATATTAATTTTTATTAATCTTATTCATGTAAATTATTACTAATTTTGTTACAGCACGTTTTCTGTGGTAATAAGTAGCACTTAATTGCTGGTAGTTTGAAAATAACTTTAATGAATCTCAACTGAAATTAGGTTACTTTGATGTTTGACCCTAAATATTACTGACAATGTTTGGCTATATTGTGAATTTTCAAATGAAGAGAAAATAAAATAAAAAAATAAAAGTTTTCTTTTATATTTTGAGCATTTGTTTTGAATATGCAGTTAATTATGTTAAAAGAGTCAAAAGTAAAATGAAATAAATAAAATAATTCTTTAATATTGGTATGCATTTTTTAAGGTTCGAGGGCTGTTTTGAGAATAAGTTTCGTCACTTTTTTTTTCACAAGGAAAATTTATTGCATAAAAAATAAACCCTGTTATCATGAATTATACACTTTGAATTATTATTCGACATAGTTGCGATTTATATTGAGACATTTTTTTATTATGTATCTATCCGCTAACACCATGTTCGGTACTCTAGCAATGTCACTTCATTCGCGGATGTGTAGGGACGCTCACTTTGACTTTCATCCTTTACACTCTGCCTTTCTTCACTGAACGTGCAACACCAGGGACAAACTATTTGATGAGACAGGACCCGTTCACTATACACAGTCTATAGGTATTCATAGATGACTAATCCCACGTGTCTATGTATACCGAATAGCAGCACGTATTTCCACTGCTGAGCAAGTTGTCAATTACATCTTGGGCACGCTGGTCTGCTGTTACTCTCTTTTCTCTGTCACTCTACTCATGAGTCATTCCTCCCCCACTGACTCTACTTCTGGCGTTGAAACAGCAATGGGTGTGGAACCTTTTGGCTGTTGTTTGCTTCATTTAGTGTATCATATTCTCTTTCAAAAAGAAATGATAAAACTACTTTCGGAAAAAAACAATACAACTTCGAAGAACTTTTTTGAATTAACATAAATTTTAGCTGCAAATGTATATCTTGTGATTATATGGAATGCTTTCAAAGTTAGAAAAGTACTTCAGAAAAGTTTTGTTAGTGTATATTTTTACTGTCAAATGGGCATTTTATACAAATATAAACAAAAATTAAGACTTACTGCATAACATGTTAACTCAATTGAAAATAAATATATTGACATTTTGTAAATTGAGTATTACAGCATATAGCCATATTATCGGAATAGACTATTATTTTCATAATTTGTTTCATATGCAGGAAATGATTAGTTCGAGTTCTGAGCACTGAAATTTTCTTTAAAAATTATTGTTATCTTTTATTGTAATTTTTAAACACCAAAAAAAAATTCTGCCGAATGTAAAATCTCAAAAATTGCCTATCTTTATACACACACAAGGTGTTTCAAAATTTATGGGCAAAAATTTAAACTGTAATAGAAACAACTAAACAAGCAAATTTCATCGTACAATGCTTAGAGGGAGAGCAAGCGACGAATCGCTACACGGCGCTGTAATGGAAAATATAAAGCGCGATTTTTCTTACGCATCATCAAAGGCCATGCCTCCTGAAATTTACGGAAGAAATGACGACGTGTAATGAAACTGAAATTGTTTGTTTGGATGTTTTATATCACCTCTTAAATTTTTACTCATAGGTTTCGAAACACCCTGTATTTAAGTGAAGTGCTTGGAGTTCAATCAAATGTGAGTGTAAGAAGGAGTAATGTTCATTAAGCGAATGCAACTTCGTTTTAATATTTTTATTTTCTACATGAAGATTGTTCGTCAAGTTTTCTTTATAGACAATGCATTAAAAACTCTCATTATTTATTACATTTCTCCTAACGACAGAAAAGAGTTGAAAGTGAATTGTAGCTACGGTAACGGCTGGTAATATCTTTCTTCTGTAATGGTTTTATCGAGTCCACTTTAATCCATAAAAGAATCTCGCCCAATTCAGTTCAGTATAATGGAGAAGTAATTCAATATGATTTATTTGCTAGTATGGTGAGATTAAGGCAAAATATTTTTGCCTACACAGAATATATAAAAAAAAGATGTAAAGTATGATTTTAAAGCATCCATTTCAGAAAAAACTTCAAAAAGTGCTTAGGAAAAGCAAATTGGAGGATTTGGTGAAACCTCATAAACTTGGAACAGTAGCGTAAGGGACTGAAAGCGATTTTTTTTTTGCAACTTGTAATAATGAAAGAAAAAAATTCCTTTTAGCTTCTATTGCGTTATCTTTTGAAGTGTCAATGAAATTAATTGCTTGTAAATCTTGAGTAGTACCTATTCTGAAAGTCAATGAACTACGCTCAGAATTTTGTGCAGTAGCTCTTTTAGTGGAGTTGATGAAACGTGTACAGGTTATTGGAGTGATTTAGTGGATGTATTATTCAAGATAAACAAAGAAGCTCATCAATTACCAGTAAGAACTTTTGTCGCCAACAAATTGACAACTATTCAGGAGCTGATTCGAGTAGTTATATAGGAGACACGTATGGTTCGGAGAACAACACAGCAGACATATTTTCATGTGACGCAGATCCTGATGAACTTCTTTGTGAACAGAGGTGGGGATGCCCTAAATTTTTGAATTTTCAGGAATATCCATACATAGACATTTCATTAATACTACAAGACATTCCAAATAAACTTAAAGTTGAAAAAAATGAGGACTCTCACTTAAAAACTTTTGTTACTTTAACCAGTATCTTTATTTCTTGTTGCTTGATAATAGTTATGTAAACTTGTATGAGTTCTTAGCTATCTTTTCGGATTCTTAAGAAATTGCAAAAATTGAGATAAGCTGTCTGATCTTTTAAAGACATCAGAAATTTTTAACAACTGAAAGGATTTTAATCAAATTAATACAAAAACAAGTATTTTCCTCTGAAATAGAGAGCATAACTCGAATAGGTGTAATACAAATATAAGAAATCGGATAAGTAGTTTATACCCATTCATTGATGAGGGACAATATTGAGGATAGAAGGAAGAATTCAGACACAATAACTTTAATTATGATAAGAAAAAATCCCCATTCTTCAACCATTTAAACATAAATTCACATGAATAATTGTGAAATATTATCATAAAAATACTTGCTTACTTCACTTAATTCTCTGTTTAATTATTTAAGAGAATGGTTTTGGATACTAAATGGGAGAAATTTGAGCAGAAAAATTGTACACAAGTGTATAATATGCTTCCAAGCTATTCCTAAGCCAGCACAACAGCTGAGCAATTACCGATATGTTTCAATGTGGGGAACTAATTTGAGAATACATTTGTTATTTTTGAATTATTTTACTGTAGGTATATTTTTTTGTAGTAATTTGTAGGTATTATTGAAGGTAATTCTTGCATATTCGTATATTTCTATGTTGTAATATTTTAAATAATTTTTCCGCGAGAACGATGTCTTCTACTCCGTAGCGAAAAAGGACAGTTAACCTTGAGTATCGGCGGCGTTTTGAACATAAATGTGAAGAAAATTTGCCAATTGCTTTTTGTAGCGCTCTTATCAATTATATCAAAAAGGAATTATACTTCGGACTAGTTATTAAGGCATTTTAAGTTCTGTCTTTGTTATTGAAGAGAGATATTGTAATTTTGCTTGAAGATGAAAGGCTTTTGTCTATATTGTCCGATTAGTATCACTGAATTTGATACGTCAGTCTTGGTTGGGGGAGGGTTGTTGGATCTTGTGATGCCACTAATGGGCGCATCTAACGACGAAGAAAAGAGAAGGCTGTTTGTAGTAAAGGGAGTAAGAGACCACCCGAAAGATATTATTCCACTAATATCAGGTCAGTAGAGTAATATCTTTCGGCTTTCTATTACAATCACGAATATAACTATTAAATAAATTATTTTTAAGAAAGATGTTTTTTTCGGGAGATCTAAACATACTCATGTCAGCCGCACACAGAACCGCACACAGAACAAATATTTCAATGTTAAAATATAACATTTATTGCTTTTAATTCTTAGCACAAATTACTCATTCTTTTCTTTCATTTCTTTCGTGCATTGCATTAAGGTAAAATTTTAGAAAACCCTCGATGATATAAGAAGATTCTCAAATCGTGTCGGAAGTATGGGATTAATGTTTTAGCTTCCATGATAAAAACAAAACAGAGATTCTTATGCAGGTTAATTCCGTATATACGGCTTTTATGTTCCTAAAAACCGTAGCGTTATGCGAATCCGTGTTTTTGGAAATAAGAACCAGTGTAAAAGAGAGAGAGAGTGTTATGTTCTAAAAATCAGAAAAATCATACTGCTATACTTTTATAACCAGGAGAATTAAATTTCAAAAATATTACATATAATTAGGCATTAAAAATATTTTTTTGTAAATAAAGTTTTATAATAATAAATAATTGTTCTGCATTAATTAATTAAACATTGTTTTAAAATAAATAAATATTGCTTTCTTCATAATTGAAATAAATTTTAAAATTTTTAATACAAATCTGATACAATGTACACAGTCAAATGAAATTTCCATTGAAACATAATGCACAGAGTTGTTATATCATTCCATATTGTGCGAAGATTTCTCCGATTTCGAATTTTGCTCTTAAAAACTTTAACAGATGCACGAAATCTTATTCAGTTCTCAAACGATGTCAGAATAAAACTGTGTTATAGGTCGGATGTCGTGTTGTATGAGGATATTCTTGCCAAGTGTTACAGAAATGGCGTCTTATATAAAGAGGATTACTTTTAAAAAAATACACATCATCAGCACAAAAGAATAATTGCGAAATATATAAAAAAAATAACTGTTGTATAATTCTTGTTATTTCACATATTTTAGAAATTACATTAAACGAGGTCCATATTAATTACAAAATAAATTCTAAAATCTGTTCTATTGACCGAAGATCTAAGTCCTAAAATAAATGAGAGAGCTGTTTAAACACACACACAATATATATATATATATATATATATATATATATATATATATATTTAACGCTTCAGGAAAAATTATAGTAATCGTCATTATAGAATGAATAAAACAAACCTCTTTAATTATATGTTCGCTTACGATCACAAAAATAAAAACATTACATAAAGAAAAATTTTTTACTTCACTTAATTTCAGGTTGTATATTTATTGACAGTGTGTACAAAAAAATATACATTATGTTCTCTAACTACACGTACATAAATTGAACTTTTGTGTTTCATGTATGATTTTTATAATTTTACCCAACGAAAATAGTGTAGAAAAATATAATTCCGAATTGTTATATTTCTTTATTTATATATCTAAGAATGTAAATAATTATTAATGCTAATTAGACAATTTTTTAATTGTACAAAATCATATTAAAGCACAAAGGGAAAACTCAAAAAATAAATAAGAAAAATTTGTTAAAATTAAAAACTTACGAATGTCACAAAATTAAATGAAGAAGTCAGTAAATTGTCAAAAACCTATTCTAAATTAAAAAATACAAAAAATATAATGAATAAAAGCTAATATACATTAAAATACAAAATGTACTTAGGAATTTTAAAAAAAACATATACAAACCAATAAATAAAAATTATAATTTAATTAAATAACAAAACTACCCAAAACATAGCATATCTCAAGAGGAGAGAAAATAAATAATGAAAAAAAAAAAAAAAATAGAAAAACTGCTGACAATATAATGTAATTACTGTCTCATACTGTGGAATGGGAAACGCGTGTTTTAACTAATTTTTCGGATTCAATTATCACACTTCAGTAATTACATTATCAGTTAAGGTATAAATCAAGAATAATCAAACTTTCAGAAATGGACAGAATTTCAAATTAAAAAAAAAGTAAACAAATGAATTAGAACCAAAATTATAGTCAAAAAGAAAAACAAAAATTATCTAAACTCATCAATACATACTTAAAAATTATTTTAAAACAGAAGAAATTATAGTTTTTATCTCTTACAATAGTGCGGTTATCAGTTCTATCAAATATAGCACAAAATTATTGTTAATTCCTTCCCCTCCTCTGTGTTGACAAACTCAATAAATCCGCGAAATAATAGTAAATATATTGAAAAAAAAAATAGAAAAAACGTAAACATAAAGAAAATACTAAATACCTAAATGATGGATGCAAAGAACCTTTTTTTTACTCTTATTCATAATCTATTTGTTTGTGTTTTTGATTCATAAACTACAATCATTTTCATGAGATTAAAATTCTGAGTGATCACCATGTTTTTTTTTTTATTTCTAAACAAATTCGTAATAATTACCGAATTTCATAAACCTCTTTTCGATCTAATGAATAGATCTCTTAATTACTTTTATGACATCTGCCCTTCATTAATCAGCTCTTGCGCCATATCTCAATCCAAAATATTAGTCAAAAACTACTAAATTCCAATTGAAGATACACTAGAGTTAAACAGAATTCTTTATTTATTATCACAGTAGAGCTCAAATGTCGTTCTCTCTAGAATCCCAACCTAACTCACAATCCTAATTTATGATTTCAATAAGAAATCTGTCTTACCACAGTTTACTCGTTCCTAATTCCACAACCTCTTCAACAGTAACTATGTAGTGTCATGCTTTCAAAGGAATTTTCATTAGTCCATTAAACTAAGTAAAGAATTCCAATCTGAATAACTATTCTCTGACAGCAAATATTTATCCTCTATCTCCCTTTTTCTATTAATTCTATTCCCCCCTCTTTTTTTTACCTCATTAGATCGAAATAATTACATTTCGTAGTTAATAATTTACTTAATCGTGTTTCATTTTGTTTGGGAAGAAATTGCAATTTCCTGCAATTCCAACTGATAAAAGTCTTCGAGATTAGTGAGGAGAAAAAAGCAAATAGCACAACGCCACACTTTTATATTGATATATATTAATAATGTTACAGAATTTTAAGAAAACAAAAATGTTTTTATAAGACTTATTTTAAGAGAGAAAATAATTTAAACCCTTATAATAGTAAAAATAAGTTTCGCTCTCGTGATAAAGAAATTTTTCGTAGAAAAAGATGAGGAAAAAAAAAACTGTTATAATCCAAAATGCTTTTCCTCTCTTTCTCTGATCTTCTCAAACAGAACTCCGAATATATAAATAAACACTGCACTAGTTCTACAAACAGGTGATGTTTCTTATTGCACGCAAACCACGGGAAACTTTTTTTTTTCGCTTGAATGACACCCTGCTATGATTGGGGTCGCACGGGTTTTCGAAGAATGCCGAGATTAGGTAGGTCCCATTTGAAAATATAAGTTTAAAGCTTAATCACTGAAATGGAAACTAAAGCAAAGTAATCTCACTGCAGGATGTACATAGTGCTGAAACAAAAATTAACATCTGAAGTGAATATTTTACCTCTTGAGGCAAATAAATAAATAAATAAATAAAAATAAAAACAGAGATGAATTGCTCCATATCACTTTTTTTCCTAAAGCAAATCGAATAGTTTTATAGTTATCAAAAAGTAGTTCGTCTATTTTATACCAAATTTAAGTAACTCTCACAGTTTTAAATTAAAAGCAATGGAAATTGTGTTTTAACAATGAGATATATACATACTTGTGTATCCATTTGTGTAAAGAAAATCATATTAATATTCATAATGAATTAAGTGCTACCAATTAATACTCTATTGTTGTATTTACAATAGTAAGTCATGTATTTAATTTTAGGCATAATATCCGCTGTGTTTATATAACTTTGAAAAGAAGCATAATACTTACAAAAAAATATTCTATGCACTGAACATTATTATACAGAAGAGACCCTTTTACTTGGAACTCCGGATAACCCCTGATCGGTCTACATGAAGAATCTTTTTTTTTTTTTTTTTTTTTTAATTTTAAAAAGTGATCTGCTAATTTCCATTGTAACATTTATTTGCTTTATCTATGTATTTTGAGAAGTTACCTACCT
>BMAW01081277.1:0-19087 GCA_019974015.1 Nephila pilipes
TGTGTGTAGAAATTGAACTTGACTTATCGCCCAGAACGCCTCATCACCTGAGAATGCTGCTACTGTCTCAGCGATATTCGGTTAGGGGAAAGATAACGTTTGCTCGAAAAGACGCCATTACGAGGATGGAGTGGGCACACGGAGTGTCTGGGATATCACGACTAAAAACGTTTTACGAAATAAGTGCATAGAGCGCAACCTCACTGGAATGAACAACCTACGCTTATTGGATCAAGATACTACTTATGTTTTTTTTTTTTTTTAATTTCATACTTAAGTGTCTGTACATAATCGCTGTAAATAAGAATAAATAACTTCAAATAAACCGATGTATCACCATTATGAATACTCGGACTTTACAAGTGGAGGATCTGCCGGGATTATACAGTGTTCAGTGTAGACGGTTTGTGTGTGTGCGGATAAAATTTTCTTAAAGGATTTAAAAAAGAAAAATAATTAGTTAGAAACTTTTGAATAAAAGAATTAAAAAGAAAATTTTGGCAGGGGAATGTCTTAAGTGATAACAAGGAACATCTTAACATTCATTTCGAAGGAGGAATTGTTTTCATCAACAGCAACCGATCAGGTAGGAAAATATTTTTTTTATAATTTCTGAAATGTATGCGTTAACAAGAAAAGAGGACCTTCTCCTTGTGGCACAAGAATTGGACGAAGAAGTGCCATCAAATGCAAAAATTGTCGATTTAAAAAATATTATCGAAAATAGTGACTGTTTCAAGTCGGATCTAGAATTGGTAAAAAAATTAATTAAATTCAGTGGTTGATGATAGAAAAGCTTGAACTGCCATTAATGATGAATCTAATCGGGAAAAATTAAAATTATTAAGGTTAGAAAAGGAAATCGAACTTGAGAAATTAAAACAATTAAGTCCAAATGACTCTTCTTTACATGAATCGGCCAGTGCTCATGTCGAGTCATCACCTCCAAGTTTAGAGAATCTAATTAAATCTGTGAAAATATTAGCGACACCCGTTCCATCCAGAGCAGAAAACTTTCACCTTTTCTTTAAATCTCTAAAAAAAGCATTCATACATAAAAATGTTCCTGAAGAACTAAAATCGGAAATTCTACTTAATATTTTAGGAGATAAGGCCAATAATGTTCTAATCTATATAAGTGATAAGGAAATGAGAGATTAACAACAAATTAAAAGATACGGTTTTAAAACAATATCAGCTAACGCCACAAGAATGTCTTAAATCATTTCGTTCCGCACATAGATCTCTGAATGAGTCGCATGTTCTGTTTTCATCCAGACTTTCGGCTATGTTTGAATATTATTGTAAATTAAGAAAAGTTTCAGAATTTAAATCATTATGTGACTTGATTGTGTCAGATCAACTCTTTCAATCCCTGGATCGTGAAACCTCTGCACATATTTGTGTAAGAGCAGGTGAAAAATGGTTAAAACCCCTTGATATGGATCGAGAATGTGATCTGTATTTTGCGTCGAAAGGCAAATTACTCCGCGAGATTTCTTATTCTAAATTATCGATAGGATTCGAAAACAGGAGTTTTTATAACAAAAGTCAAGGAAGAGTAAAGGAAAAATCTTCAATAACTCGTCAAGATAAATATTTATCTGGCAATCGCGATATTAAGTGTTTCATATGTAACAAATCTCATTTTGCCAAAAATTGTCCTCAAAGATTTAAAAATACTCCTAGAATTAATCAATCCAGTGACCATGTTTATATGATAGAAAATGAAGATGCTGCTGATAATAATTTAATGTTAGGAATTGCAACAAATGCTTTAACTGATATCCCACAAAATAAAGTATGTTAACATTTTAGTAGATGGTAAAAAATTAAGAGTTTAAGAAGATAGCGGTGCACAGTGCATTGTATTAAAAAAGTCTTTCTTTCAAAATAAACTTTCGATTGGTAAACTCACATTAATTTCATGTTTCGGCGAAAGAGAAAAAACTGACGTTGCATATTTTAATTTCTCTTTGCCAAGCTCATCAAATGTAATAAGTAGCAAAGCATCATTGAGTAATCGTTTGTGCGTGGATGGTATCATACCACCTTCTATTTATTCTATGCTTTTGGAAGGTTCAAAGAGCATAAATGAAAATACGAGCCGTCAAAACAGTTTCAAGGACAATTATCAGCGTTCGATTGGGGCAGCAAAGTGGGTGAAATATCCAAGTCAGAATAAAACAGATGGATTTGCTTTATTTACTTTACGGATTGGATCATCATTAGAAACGAAGGACTGTTTATTTGATTCAACGCGCATTATTAACTCCAAACAACGTTCGGATATAAATTCTTCAGTAAATAAATATCGTCCAAATAAAACGGAAATTGTTGATTTTCAAATAAAAAACAAGAGGATCTATGACAAGAAAAGGAAGAAAACAATGAAATATCAAGTTGGTGATATTATCGCCATACAGAAGACCCAGTTTGGTGGATGTCTCAAGCTGAGATCCAAATTTTATGGACTGTATAGAACAAAGACTGCTCATCCCCATGAAAGATACGAAGTTTAGAAGATTGGAGATCATGAGGGACCACAGCGAACCACTACTGCACCCGATCATATGAAGCCTTGGGCAATGGATTTCTAAGCCATTACCTGCAAACTACCTTTTTTTGTATAATTTCTTTGCTTTCGTTTTGTTTATTTTTCAGGAACATGCAGATTCTCAGATTCCTGTCGAGGACGACAGCCGGGTCAGGATAGCCGGTTGTAGGAATCGAACTTGACTTATCGCCAAGAACGTCTCACCACCAGAGAGCGCTGCTACTGTCTCGGTGACATTCCGCTAGGGGAAAGAAGACGTTTTGCGCGGGAAAACGCCATTACGAGATTGGAGTGGGCACACCGAGTGTCTGGAATATCTCCGCTAAAACTGTTTTACGAAATAAGTGCATGGAGCACAACCTCACTGGAATGAACAACCTACGCTTATTGGATCAAGATACAACTTATGTTTCTTTTTTTTTTAATTTCATACTTAAGTGTCTGTACATAATCGCTGTAAAATAAGAATAAATAATTTCGAATAAACCGAAGTATCATCATTTTGAATATCCGGACTTAACATACATATTGTCGCCATGTCAATTCCGTCGATTGTTATTCAGTTTTTAATTTCAAAAATAATCGTCCTGCTGAAATTCACCGGCAGCTTGTTGAGTGTATGGTGAAAGTGTAATGGATGACGGAAATGTATGTAAATGATATAAGCCTTTTAATGAAGGAAGGACAAATGTTCATGATGAAGAACGATCTGGATCACCTATTGTCATGAATGTAGCACAAAATGTTGATGAGGAAATTCGCCGAAACTGGCGCTTCACTAGTGAGGAGCTTCATCAGAAATTTCAGCAAGCTTCAAGATCAGTAACGTATCACATTGTTACACACAAACTTCACTACAATAATTGTGTGCGAAAAGAGTGCCAAACCTATTGAGCGAAGAACACAAAACAAAGCGAATTGAAATTTTTTTTTAGCGGTATCACAAGGATGCTGACGAGTTTTTGATTCGTATTGAAATCGGTGATGAAACATGGATTGCGTACAACACTCCAGAGAATAAACGTCAATCCAATGAGTGACATCATTTATACTCCCCGATATGTCCTCGAAAATTCAAGAGACCCTTCGACACTGAAATCATGGCTACGAATTTTTCAGATCTGAAAGCCATACTTACTTTACACGTTTTCAAAATTGGAAGGCGAATATTGCTCTCTAGCGGCGGCGTTTTACTTCATATCAATACTGGACCTAACGTTGCAGAAAGAACAAAGACGCACCTAGTCAATTTTCACTTGGAAGAACCGGTTTCTCCGCCATACAGCCCTGACGTAGAATCATCAGACTTTCATCTGTTTCCAAAACTTAAGGAATTTCTTGGTGGAAAGCGCTTGTAAAATAATGAAATGTTAAAAGAAAGTGCTACCAACTGGTTTAACGGTCAGGCGGCAGAGTTCTTTGATGATGGTGTCCAAACATTAGTGTCACGACTTGACAAATTTTTAAATGTTAAAGGTGACTATGTTAAAAAGAGAAAAAATATTCATATTTTAGTTTGTGGTTTAATTCACGTTCATAGCAAATGTTTTTCTTACTCCTTTACAAAACGGTAAAAGTTTAAAATAAGGAATAAAAGGCTTTTAATAAAATTTAAATATAATTTTCAAAATTAAAAAGTAAGTGATTAATAATTTCGTGGACTTATGTCATTCATGTTGCGTTTTTCTCCAGTTTTAAATTTAAATTCAAAGCAAATTTAATAATAACGTTTATCTTTTTTTTTAAGGAACCTTTTTTTATAATTAAAATAGTTGCTCTGTATTTTGAGAATGTATACAATATCCGAGTGCAATTTTTTGCTAATCATTTTTTGTTAGTATTTCTTGTATTCAAAATGAATAATTTAATAAATTAAATAAAAAACAAAAACGTTTCATGCAAATTGTTGCAAAGAACATATTTAGCCACTAAGGTGCCCTTTTTAAAATAATTATTAAATTGTTTGATTAAATTATAAGAATTAAAGAAAACAATGAAATATCGCGAAATGGAAAATAGTAAATTTTCTAATATTTAATACAAATGAAACGATAAATTATTAAATTGAACTTATTTAAGCTAAATGTAATTAAAATTAAAGTGAACAATAAATTATTATTTTGAATATATTTATGATGAATATAATTAAATTTCAAGCAAAAGATAAATTATTAAATTGAATATTTGGCAGCTACATATAATTAAAATTAGAGAAAACAATAAATTATTAGATTGTATACTATATCAGCTAGATTTATTAAAATTGAAGCAGACGAGGAAAATTGAATAGCAACCTAATATGCCAAAAGTGATCCAACTAAAACAAAAGCCCTTGAGTGGCTAAAAAAGCTCGTTGAGATCAACATTTTAAATTAAATTGTATAAAGTAAGTTTGAGATGACGATTTTTAAAAAGGATGGTACCAACTCTTTTTTAAATGTCAAATAATTGGTTTTATTTTTTTAAAAAACCTTAATATGATACTTCTGATTAAAAATAAGTGGATTTTATGAAAATATTCATTTATGTTCAACAAAAAAGATACACATTTTAAGAGAATTTGCTATTCATAGCTTAAATGTAGTAAACCAATTTTGCCAAAATTCTATTTTAAAATGTTGAGAACAATTATTAAAAATATGTTTAATTCATGTCAATATCTCATTGAAATCAACACAATGATGTTACACCCATAAGTATTTTCTTATGTAACTAGTTACAAACTTTTTAATGTTACACGTCAAGTAAAAATGACATGCTTATACTCAATATGTACCATTGAAATAAAGTCAATATGACATGCAGATATTTAACATGTATTCTTTAAATAAAAGTGACGTATGCATATTTCGGTTTGCAATGAAATCAGTGTTTCATCCGTTATTTTCAAGAAACAATAAACTGTTACAATTTTCTGACATGCGCAATTTTAACGTGTTTTTCCTTTTACGCAGAAAGAGATTGTATATATAAACGTTGGAATCTAACTATTTTCTGTCATTCTTAAGGGTCTGGCTGAAACCAAAAAGTTTTAAAGAAACATTTCTAAAATCAAAAGCGTCTCTTGGTAAGAACATTTATAAATGTAATATTATTTTGATTTCATGCTGTATGAAATAATTTTTCTATCACGACAGAGATTTAAGTAAGCATTTTTAAATCAAAATACTCTTTTTTTGCAGACCACGAGTAATTTATATAACTTTGAATGCTCTTCACTTGGCTACTAATATGCAAAAACTACATATTTTGAAATAGCAAATATTTTGTCATTATAATATAACTTTGCAGTGCTAACGAAAGAGCACTTCTTTTATCAAATAACATTTATTCAATAAAAAAACAGTAAATAATTTTCATTTCAAATTCATCAATAGTTTTAACAGTTATTCACTGCACAATTTTTAATAATTAAAATTAAGAAAATAATTCAAGAAAAAAGCAAGTTTAAGACATTTTAAACAACTTTTCTTTTTTGAACGAGAAAATGCTCCATTCCTTCATTGGTTTATTAGACACTATTCTTTAATAGCTACGGAATGGCTTCTAAATTAGTTATAGAATGTTTATAGAATTTTAAACAAAAAGAATTACTCGATAAGTAAAGGGGCATCAAAGATTTTTGACATATGGTTTTAAATAAAACCATTATATGATTCGTAAGAAAACCAAATCGATTAAATCTAAACACATAATTTATTTTTATTTTTTTAAACTTCCTTTTAAAACCTGTTCTCTAAAAATATTAAATGGAATACCATTTAACGAAATCATAAAAAAATTCTCTTAACATTGCTAAGCACTTTTAGCTTTTTGAAATATTTTGAAAGGAATATAGGGACACCAAAGGACAAATCTACTGAGCCTTATGAATAGTAACATAACCTCAATAAATTATTGGAAATGTTTCCAAAGCATGGATTTGCACTTGTGATGCTTTCATTTTTTTTCCATGTTTAAATCAATAAAACAATAATTTATACTAAGAGTAAAAACTATGTGATGGTCGTAAAAGTAAACTGCATTCCCTTTCTTATATTTAAGTTTAATGGCGAGATTTGCAGTTTAACTGATTATTATAATGATTCCTAATTATTAATTTTAAAATGAAATCAAAATTTCTGAATTGATCGAGTAATGAAAATATTGCAAAAGAATTCATATGAATTTAATATTGAAAATATAGAAAATATTTAAATCTTATTCTATCATTTTCATGAATTCAGTTCGAATTTTAAATAAGCTTATTTACATGGACGTTATGAAGGTGATATTTGAGGGTTGTTTTAATATTAAAAAATGTCCTTTTAGTAGAGTGAATATTAATAAGAGTGTCTGAATCATTCGAAGTTTCTGTAATATAGCAACAAATGTTCATTACTTAATACTTTCAAAATAAATTTTTAAAATGAAACCAAATTTACTTTTAATCCTTCTTTTCAATAATAAAATTTAAATGAACAATAGTTAGTTCATTACTAATTACTTTAAAAAAAGATTAAAAAATGAGTTGTGTCAGGCTTCTTATTCATAAAAATATGTTATAAATAAAAGAAAATAATTAGTCTTTCATAGGAGCTCAAAAATTGTTAACCATTGTATGCAATTTTCTTCGCATATCTTGAAGAATTAACCGTTGAATACTACAATTGAACATCGATGGCTGACAGTTTCTTTGTTTTCAATTTGGTTCTTCATGACGAAGAAAAGCATTTTAATGCTTTTATTTCTTTGAATTTGAGATATTTCTCACTTCTGTGGCGAATGATAAGTGTTTCAGTATCAATGGAAGTTGCTGTGCGGTAGGAAGAAAAATAATTACCTTATCTCTCTCTCTCTCTTATTTCTTTCAAAAACTTCTTAAGCTTAGACCAAACCATTTTTTAGTTTTTATATATATATATATATATATATATATATATATAGGAATTTATATATATTTTATATACATAAATTCCTATATATATATATATAATTTATACATGAATTATTTATATATATTTTATATAGGAATTATTCAGTTTTTCCTTGAGGAATTTATGTCTGCAAAAGATAGTTGAAAATCACTTCTTATTGATGGAGTCAAGGACCAAATAAAATACTTGAATGTACTGTATAATAATGTAAATAATAGCTTTAGATTATTCTTCAGAAATTAGAATGAAAGTCACATTGCATATTTTAATAAGATAACGAACCAAAACATAGAGTTAAATTTGTTAAAATATATTTTTTTCAATGGTATACATCATCCCAATCTCTAGGTCACAATGTAATTGAAACTCTGTGGTCCGAAAAGTATGTTCCAAAAAAGTATGTTCCATAATGCAATATTATATTATAAGCAATAAGTACTAGACACTGTATTTCAACGAAAAATATGCAAAAGTAAACAAAGAAATTATGCAACTCTTTCAAATCAATGTACAACGTTTGAAAAGTTCCTTTCCTGTGAAATGATATGCAACAAAATATTTTTTTTTTGAAAAATAATTTCAGTTATTATACTAAATATACATTTTTTACTCAGAGGTCTATAATTTTATCGGAAGAATTTTGGTAGTTTGAAAATCATCATTTGTTCCTTTTTGTTTCTTAGAACAATACATTTTCTAATAATGTGAATTTTATTATTCTTATGAATATTAAACTTCAAGAAGAATTTAATGATAATTTTTTTAGGCTTGTAGGGAAGAAAATTGGAGATGCGCATTCAATTCTAGGAGCAACTGAAATTATAAAAATATTCGAATATTATTTTGCAATTTAACAAACAACAGTCGTCAAAAATATTCAGTTAAGAACAAAATATAGGATAGTTTGAAAAAATTTTCCAATTGATTAATTACCTCAAATGACAAGTGACCGTTTAGTAATTCGTATTAGAAAAATTAGGAAAACTAGATTTTCCAATATCGTTTATGTCGTAGTGCTTAAAAACTGATTTTATTTCATTTTCTTATTAATATTTAATGCTTTTTAAAAGTAAGTATGTAAATTTTAATTCAATAATATATAAAGATATTGTGAATAATATGTATAAAAACATACTAATTTCTTCTGCAAGATATAGTTTCTTTTCAAAAGTATTCCTCTGTGTCTTACCACTTTTGAGTGTCATTAATAGTTTTGTTAATATTTAACAAAACTAGTAGAAATCTCTAAAGATTTTCTATATGTTTCTGATTACGCATTTTTATATAACTTAATATCAGTTTTTTTTTATTTTAGTAGATTAAAGGAAAATAATTAACTTTAAAAATAAACGAAGGAAATTGAATTCGATCTGATGTAGAGTAATTGCAAATCTTCATAGCTTGAAAATTAATTGAGTTTATTTATAAAATCTATTTTTCCTTCAATATGTAATACATTCCTCATCTAATGAGTTAATAAATTCAAGGATCTTCCTTCAATATTTTCTGCATCAAATCGTTTAATCACGAAGCAATAAAATTCGCCAAAATGTCGTCTTAAATAGTGTACTTTTATCCTATTTTTATAATGTTAAACAACTGAATTCAACAAAAGTACTATTACGCATTTAACATTTCATGGAGTTCTTAGAATGTTTGGTAAGTATAGTTATAGTAAAATAAGAATTTCTTTAGAAAAAAAATGCTTATCACATCTAAAAGAACAGTAATGATGAGTAATACAGAAATAGAAATTGTTTCTTTTCTAGAGTGTTATTTTAATTATTTTTAGTAAAATTTTTGAAAGCCTTTTCAGTAATCGTTTCAATAATACTGATTTCAGATGACAAAGGTTATTTCGAAGAAATCCAATGTTAAAAGAAAGGTAGAAATTTATTAGAAAAAGTTCTTAGAACGACAGTATTTTCTGAAGTCTAAGTAATACGAACCAAACTCGTAGCAATTATTCGAACAAAATATACACATGTGTCAATTACCTTATTGTTAGCTCACAACGTACTGCCAATTTCTCTTAGAACTATACCGCTATCAAAAATATAAGGTGATTGATTGTGATGATACTTTACCTTTTTCCTACCAATCCGACAATAACTTAACATTATTCTCTTTAAGAAAAAGGATGAACTATAATATATAACTAAATATTAATCTCTAGGTAAGAAAATTGTATCCTCTATATAATTTTTCCAGTTCAACTGTGAAGGACTTGCCTCATTCGTGGTCGTGGATTACCAATATCCAGCAACTATATGTTTGAGTGGATATGATAATAAATGGATATTTTGCTTTAAAGAGAAAAATGAATAGATTAATATTTATTATTTCTTTCTATGTGTTAATATCATGGCATAAAAATCAGAAAATATGCTAAATAACACGAATATATATTAATTTTAGTTACATTTTTCTGTTCGAGAAAGTCTTTGTTTGAAAAAATTTAAACAAATACAATCTTAATCCTTTTTATCCTTAACTAAATGACGTATCTTCCCTCAAATGTTTCCATGGCTTTTCTTCGAAAAATTAGAAAGTGATCGAGATAAAGAACGAAAAAAAAAAAAACTATTTATTTACATATATATATATAAATCATAAGGGTCAACTGTTCAATTGTGAAGCAAGTAGTTACTTTAGATTGAGTGTATATTTCAAATGCACCCAGAAGGAACTTGAGAGTTGTTGGCGTCGAACCTCGTAAATTTGAGCAGCATTCAAGAGACGAGGAGGAAACTTGAGTGTGCACCTCACAGTCCAAACTTCCTCATCCCGTTTATCAGAGACTTTAGAGCCTCTGTAGATTTAATGTGCATCAATCTCATTCTTGGCGAGTCTTAAGTAGCTTCAATACTCAGCATGCGACTCGAAGAAACTTCGCCGACAATGCTTTCGCAATCGTGACCACTACGCAACCTCGTTCTTGTGAATTACTGACGATTGAGAGCTTTGCTTGCATGATTACTCTATTTTATTCAGTTACTGGAAGTAAGATGGTTCAGCCCTATTAGGGCTACTACGAATACATTAATTACTTTTCCTTTTGAAGTATAGATACCGTTGCTCATGTGTTAGTCCACTGGATATTTTTTATTACATCTGGGGATATTTTACTGTGGATGAAAAGAACGGAAAACTAACCAGGAAAGTTAAAGAGTCTTACTATTTTTATTTTGTGTGTCACGTAGGAGTTAAAAAAGCCCTCAATATATAATACGTAAGGCATTGTTTTTATTATAATCAATGTATAAAAATTGAAGAAATTCGATGCATGTTATTTCCTATGATCTGGTGGATGTAGACGAGTCATGCAAACGATAGTTATATTTTTATCTCTCTAAACTCATTAGTATGTCCAATAAAACAAAACTTGATACACAATACCTATGATAGCGGGTTCTTATATGGTGTCATGGAATTACGAACAGCTTAAATATATTCAATTTGATAATTTATCGTTTGCTTTACTTTTAATGTCGAAAAAGTTTACTATTGTTCATTACTCGATATTTTATAGCTTACTTTAATTTTTATATTCAATTCAGTAATTTAACAATAATTATTTTTTAAAAAAAGTGCAATTTAGGCGGCTGAATGTGTTCTTTTCAACATCTTGCATAGAATTTTTTCTAAGCTTGTTGATTTGATAATCAGAAAGAAGGAGTTGTTCTTTTCTTTTTTTTCTTTTTTTTTTTTGAAAAAATAGATTTATGAAGCAAGACTATTTGACACATGCGCTTTTTTCTTCTTCGATTTTATTTTTTTCAGCTGACTGATAGTCTGCGTTTGAATATCATATATAGAGATTACTTGATGTTTCATATTTAATACTGGTATACGTTTGAGTAAGGTATTAACTCTTGGCTATCATATAAAGCGTAAAGTTATGTTTGGTATTTGTGAAAAAATAACATTTATTTGTTAGTAGCTATAATGGGCATTATTAATGTCTGAGAAATTTTCTAATCTAAAACTTTTATTTGTGATTTGGATTCTGCTTTCTTCCAGAGTAATAAGGTTGAATTCTCTTTTTTTTTTTTTTTTTTTTTTTGATAAATAACTTTAGTAACCTTTAGTTTGATTTTAAAAGTATTTTTTTAAAACACGTCTTTTTAATATTTACTTGGGATATTGACAGGTGATTATTCAGAAATATTAACTACGAGATAGATTTCGTTTTTTTTCAAGGCGTTGAATTTGATTTTTGAACTTTGGAATTTAAAATGAAATTAATTGGAGCAAAACGCTTCACCGGTTACAATCAATGTCTAATAGTTTTTAAGTATGATTGATTTTATAATTTTTGTTATTTTGAAAAAAGTGACAGAAAAAAGGAATTATTTCCGAACAACTTTTTAAGTTATCTTGGCCTCTGTTGCGAACACATTCTTTAAGAAAAATATTGAATTTTATGTGGTGGTATAAATTGCACAATTGCAAACAAACCAAATAAGTTGTGAGCGTTTTAGTGTTAAATAATATTCTAAATATAAGATAAAGAAAAATATATTGTATCTAAAAAACTTTATATATTATTTATTACATAGTACTTATTTTTTGTTACAGAAATTGAAGAAATCATGAATTTTCTTTTATCTGTGGTGGTTCTCTTCTCTCTGAATTCAATACTCTTTGGTTCTGAAAATTCAGAAATGAAAGGAAACTTACTTACAACTATTTTTCCTTTTCCGATGGATCAAGACTTTACAAAGAACCGAAACGAAAGAATAAGAAGACAGAATGGAGTAATTCATCCACAAGGCGTAACGGAACCTATTAATTACTATTTTGATTTCGCATATTTTAAGACTGTTTGATCCCACTGAGAGTACAATGTTGTGAAGGTTATTCTTACGACTGTAGACCCAGTCTGTGTAGATTCGAGTATGAAAAATTCAGGTAAATAAGTCGACCTGTCGAATATTACTATGATTTTTGTTCTTAAGCTACGATTTCATCTTCTTCATTGTTATGAAATTTTGTACGGATCTTAAGTTTAATGTACCTTTATGTAATAATAAATATGATTAAAAAAGCTGCTTTATTCCCTTATCAGGTGTGAGTAACATAACATATCGGCAATAAAATTATCCTCGGAGAGTATACTTTATTCTCAACTGAACTTTTTACTCCTGAAAATACATCTTATTCAATTTTTACTTGCTAATTACATATTCATTATTAATTGTGATTATTTATACTTTAAAATTCTTGGGCTGGATCCTTTCTCAGCCTACGTATTTACAAAGGAAAAATTGCTCTCAGAGAAGCTCGATGGAGTTGGCCGCCTTTAATAACGCGACCCTATTAAGTATCCAATATGACAGCAAGATTTCTGGAGATTTAGATCCGTTTTGTATTCCGTGGAAAAAGTGTAGGCAAAAATTGGATTTTACCCAACTATTGTTCCCTTTTCGGCACGAAACATTACCACCTAATTTTATGGGAAACGTTTAATTTAATCGAAGGAATTTTTTCCCAAATCTGATGGGAATTGTTTCTGAAGATGAATTCTTTCTTAGTCTCGATTACCACTTTGAAAATAAGGCCACAGTAGCCTAGTGATCCTGGTACCGGGCTGGCGGATGGCGGTTTTGATTGAGTCGAAGGTTCAACCCTTGATACCACTAAAACCTACTGTGTAGCCAGGTATGATGCACGCTGAATCTACTTAGACTAAAAGACCTGCCGTTGGTGTTTAAGTTGTAGTGGGGGTGCCAGATCAGGTGTTGTCCTTCTCATATGACCGAGGTTCAAAATTACGAAGTCTATCTCATTAGCCCTCGTGTTTCTTTTAGTGCAACGTTAAGAAAACCAACCAATAACCACTTGCATCTAAATTTGAGATTTCTTGATTTCTTCGTGTCTAAGCAAGAGCAGTAGTAAGTCATTCGATTCTGACTATCTTTATTTTTTATCTTTCCCCTATACAATGTCACCAAATTATAATTTTTGCCCCCAATAAATCTCGTTAGTCTACCTTTTAATATTTCTCCTTAAATTTTGCAATCACAATAAGGTAGTTCATTGCAAACCTTCTGCCGTTTTTAATCACAACATCTCTAAATACATTTCATTTTGTTCATTTTGCGAAATGGATGCTCGAACTCAGCTCCAAAATACAGTTTCAAGAAAGTGATGGTTTTTTTAAAAAAAATTTCTACGACGAATATATATTGAAATAAAAATGATGTGTAAGAGTATTAAAATAAAAAGTAATAATGATGATAAAGCAATCAACATTAAACGTCCTTTCTTCTGTATACGGATAACTCAAATACATTCTTGCAAAATGAGTATTTCCCGTGTCATTCATACCTTTATAGGAGAATGTTATTAATATTATAATATTTCATGAAATCTTTTTTCAGAAGCTACAAATAATAAAACAATTCACAAAAAAACTATTAGAATTAAAAGCAATAATTTTTTTAAGAGTTGAACATATTATTAATATCATTATATTGCTTCAAATAATTTTTACGAATTTATAAACATTAGTTATCTCCCTTTATTTTTGAAAATTACTTATAAAACTCAATTATTAAATACTACATATACTCTCTCTCTCTCTCTCTCTCTCTCTATATATATATATATATATATATATATATATATATATATATATACACTATACTAAAAAACACCGATGCACCAAGAAGGAGTTATCCGATGGAGACAAAAATTGGTGGAAAGGAAAATTATGCACAGAATAGAAATTAATTAAAATTTCAGAAAATTGAATAATTTATTTCAGAGTTACACAGTTACAAATTAACAAGATCAATAAAGTATTGACCTTCCTGTAGCCTGTATACAAGCTACGACACGACGTGCGATAGAGTGATAAAGCTTCTTGATGGTGTCCTGCGGTATTTCTTGCCACATTTGCAACAAATGTCTGGCTAGGTCATCAACATTCCCTGGTAGAAGCAATTCCCTTTCCATCACATCCCAGACAAGCTCGATTGGAGAGAGATCTGGCTGGCCAAGGAAGTGTTTGACAAGCTATAATATAGTTCATAGCAACACGTGCCGTATGTGGTCTGGCATTAACTTGCTGAAAATAAGTCTCGGGTATTGCTAAGGGAACGGTAGCAAAACAGGTCTCATAATGTCGTCGACGAACCGCTGTGCTATAAGTGTGCTTCTAATAAAGACCAAAGAGGTCTGGCTATCAAGGAAAAGGCACCTCTGACCAAAACTCTTGTTTAAGGGCCTGTGAGGGGTGTGCAATTGAGAAAGCAAGATTTGCTCACTGCCCTATGAGTCTCCAGATACGTCATTGATTATCATCAGGACACAGTTGAAAGGGGTATTCGTTGCCAAACCCTATACTACCACAGTCAGCATCACTCAACCTTATAGAACCAAGCATCACTGTAATCTGAATCAAAAGAGGGCAAGCGTGATTGTAGGGGGTGTAGCGATCGGTACGAGCGTAGATTTTGCTCTATCATCCATCTGTGAATAGTCATGTTGGACACTCGTGTGCGGCGGGTCACACATTTGATGGTTGATAGCGATGAATCAAGCTCTGTAACAGCTGATCTGACAATTTCTCTGTCTTCCCGATCTGCTGTGGCCCTAGATCGACCGTTACCATCATGAGCTAGAATCTGCCATTGCGAACCCATTCTTGAAAGCATTTTCTAATCGACGACGCATCATTTCGGCCCATTTGACGAGTGATTCTCCGATTTGCCCAACCTGCCTCTTTTAATCCAATGATACGACCTCTTTCAAACTCTGACAGTTGATCGTAATGAGTTCGAATCCTATGGCGAGGCATTTTTTCAGTCGTTGAAAGGTATCCTAAATCACAATGCAACAGAAAATTAGACCATCAGAGTGAGAATCGCTTCTTCTATACACCTGCTGAGTGCGCAGTTCCGAAGCAATGTAGCTCCTTCTATTCCTTCATTGGCACCAAATTTAAGATATATATATATATATATATATATATATATATATATATATGAGCAGATATGTTGTGCATTTTATCTAGTATGCCCATTGTTCGCTTCAGACCGCAGTTATCAGTTCCGAATGCACAGTGAGTACATATCTCGAAGTATAGTCTCCCACCAAGAACTTTCATTCGATTTCTTGTACTGAGGATTGCAAAGTATCCGAAATTCAACGACTAGTGATTAATGCGTACGGATAAGCTTTCATGAGTGACTGCACAGGGCTCGTAATAGTGAAAGCAGGGACTCAGAAGAAGGACGCACAGACGTTATGTTTCGGGCGGGTAGGAAAGGAAGCAAGTGTCAACCGTTGATCTTGTTCAGCGAGTGAATGAGGCAATTCGAGAAACCGGTGAGTATAAAATGTTTTGTTTTGAGAGAAACTTTTTCCTAAATTTTGACGTCAGCTCTCTATACTATCTTGATTAAGAAACTCCACTAAAGCACACTCGGTTCTGCCTCTCCAACAGTCTCAAAATACTGCTGATGATTGCTTCCTGAACGTTTACCATGACGAAGCCAGAAGCGTCTTTGAACAAAATATCCGCAGGATTTCCAGATATGAGTCTGTTTCTAAACGGAAGATAGAAACAATCATTTCAAACAGTGGATGCATTTTCATTCCCCGACCAAACGAAAGAAGCTCAAACGAAACTTCTCCAACAAAAAGAGATTGTTTACTGTGTTCTGGAAGAGAAAATGTGTTCTCTTGGTGGAATTCATGGAATGTGGTAGGACAATCACTGCAGAACGTCTACGAAGGAAGATTTAGAACAAGCTCAGAGTAATGTTTTCATCAGGCTTTGTTCTTCTTCATGGTAATACACGGATGCTCACTGCTAATGCAACAAATACGCTCCTGCAGCGCTTCCAATGGGACAGTTTGATCATCCACTATACAATCCGAACATCGCTCCCTCTAAGTTCCATCTCTTTGCTCTCTCGAAATCCTTGCTAGAAGGGCAGAAGTTTGGCTCAGACCAGTGTAGAAATTTGGCTGAGTTGGTACCAAGCTACGTCTGATTCCGAGCGGAGACTATTTAGAGAAGTATCGTGAAAGTGTATTAAATTATATATAAATATATCAAAAAGTAACGTTTTTGATTTTCACTGTGGTGTTCATTTCGCAATCGATCCGGGCTTGGAAAAAAATAGCTGTCGTATATATGTACACAATCAGGAGCATTGAAAGTAGCACACCAAAAAGAAAGTTACAATCCTGAAACTTTGCAAAGTATGTGACTGATGTCCGATATGAAAATGATCCAATTTTAGAGTGAATGCGCATGACTTAGGTCCCGAACGCATAGTCCAAGCGTCTAGAAATTCGATGTAAGTATCACAATTCATCGTGACTAACTGTTCGTCGAACCATTACTGATCCGCCTTCCTTTTTTATCGAATGAAACATTTTTTCGGTTCATTCCTCGAGTTACGCCAATTGTGTGTCTAGGCAACGGGACAGACAAGGTTAATTTTTTTTGTCAGAAAATATTTGTTTCCTCTCATCGATCTATAACACGACGTTTTTAGCCCATTTCAGTCTTTCATCTCTGGCATGTTGTAATAGTATCGGTGTTATGCACATTTTCAAAAAAAATTCTTATACTATCTGATTTAAGACTCGACCGAATTGGATAAGTGAATTTTTTATAGAAGCGTTCTGAAATTTTATGAATATATAGACATTTCTTTGTTGGTTGTCTAAAACTTTATCAATCGCAATATGCTATCAAAGCCCTTTAACTTCAAAATAGTTTTTGTTGTAGTTTGAATCATCTTTTCTAATAATGGTCTTGTGAATAGCAATTTTTGAGCGTTTAATAAGCTTAACTATTTGTCTTTCAAATTTACCAGGGCCCTTATAAAATAAAATTTTTCTCCCTGCTCCCATCAGACAACTCTTTGCCCCGCACCATCTTCAAATAAATCCCGGATAACTCAATCATCATCTGCACCTTTGTATCTGAAGTAATGCGGTCATGAAATACTAACGCATGCGTTATGTAATGAATACACAGAATATAGTAGTTTTATAACATGTCCTTAAAATTCATTTAATGACAACTACCTCTCTATTCAAATTTTAGAAACATGAGTATATCTTAGTAAAATTTAGATTAATATTTGTGGTTGCAATTAGCACAAAATTGTTTTTCCGATTCACTTCAAGAACATGTGGTTAATATTTGCATGCTATGCTTCCTTCTTCAGATAACTGTATTTTTTTATTACTACATCAATTATTAATAAATTGCCTTTACCGATCTCTAACATGCAACCCAAAAACATAAATGAACTATCACCGTCTTTAACAGTTCCTCTCAAATACTTAGATTCGAGCTCTGCATTTGCTTTGCACCAACCTTTTGACGTCTATCTGATCCATAGATATTGAACTTACTCTCATCTGAAAAAATTACATAATTCCAGAAAATCTGGTCCTGTTTTACATTCTCTTTTGCAAAGATAAGTCAACTTTTGCGATTAACTTTGCTTACGAATGGCTTTTTTGGCATATTCCTACCACTGTATCCTGCCTTTCTTAGCACACGGAGAATAGTTCTCAGGATTATAAAATTTATCTAAATTGTTTTCTACATCAGATTTTAATTTTTGAACACTAATCCTTGGATTATGCTTGACATTTATAATAATATCTTGACTTTCTCTATCCGTAAATATGCGTGATCGACCAGTTCTAACTGGGATTCTAGAAGTGCTCTCAGTCCGAAATTTTAAAATAACTTTTTGAAGTGTTGCAGAACTTTTCCCTATAATCTTATAGATTTACCATTAATATTTGCTCTTCTTGTACAGTCTTATAATTAAATCTTTCAGATCTTGGGATAATTCCTTTCCTCTTGGAGAAATTAGTAAATTATATAATTATTTAGCTTAGAAAATTGTAGAAAACTTTTAGATAAATCCATAACATGAAATCTAATCATAATGAAACGTATCTAGTCTTTTAAATGACTTACATCCTTTAAATTTTCAGATTTAATACATACTTGTGTGATGTAAGTTTTTACTGGTAAATAAGAAAAGTTCCTTTTAAATTGTAACGTAAATTAAGGCTAATTTTCCTGTTTCTTGAAGAATAATTTGCAATTAATAAGGTAGACTTTTGAAAGATGTATATATCTTGAATTTATTTTAAAAATATGGAATTTTTGACTGGGGATCTGGGGTATATACTTTCCTCTGTGAGTAAGAGTAATATATATATATATATATATATCTCTGTGTGTGTGTATATATATATATATGTGTATATATATATATATGTGTATATATATATATATATATCAACCGTCAAACCACCATCAGGGAGCTTTATCACTGTATGGCACGTCGTGTGGTACCTTGTATCCAGGCTAGATGTGGGTCAACACCATCTAACTAGATGTGAGCTCGCTACTTTGTAACTATGTAACTCTGAAATAAATCATTCAATGTTTCTGAAATTTTAATCATTTTTAATTGTGTGCATAACTTTCCTATCAGCCAATTTTTGTCTCCATTGGACAACTCCTTTTTGGTGCATCATTTTTTTGTTATATATATATATGTGTGTGTACGTATGTATACATATATATATATATATATATATATATATATATATA
>BMAW01081280.1:0-11389 GCA_019974015.1 Nephila pilipes
AAATTATCAGAGAAGCTACAAAAAGTATAAGGAAAACTAAATATTAAATTAAACTTAGAACAAAATGTAAATAAATGAAAAGTCTAAGAAAGAAGGTTGATTTTTAACGAATTAGATCAAATAATTTGACACTTTTTTGATTATTTTCGCAAAACAAATCGTAGCGGGTTCACTTGTTAAATTCTTCAGCCAAACTGGCAAATTTGGCTTCAAATTCCATGTTCCACCAATTTTAACCAATCAAATTGAAAGAAAATGAAGTGAAAGTGAAAGTGCATAAAAATACTGGAGTTGAGTTGTTTTAAATTAATACACATTTTTGTTTATACCATACTATCTTAACTTTTATTCAATTGTATCTCAAAATGATGTAATTGAAAATAATATTTTGAATTGATAGGCCAAAATGCTTACAATTTTAAGTATAAATTACTTAAATATTAAAAACTGAAATTTTACTTTTTATCATTTTTACTTCAAGTTATTTTCTTATAAACTAAGTAGAAGACATTAATTACAATGCTGTTTTCATGATTTAAAATTTTTAGAAAAATCTTTGCTGCAGTTGATTTTAATAATATTTCTATCAAAATAGATTTATGAACAACGGTAGGAAATGTAATTGTGTGAATTTAATATAAATGAAATAAAACGTCTCATTTTAAATCGTCTGCTTTCATTAGGTATAACATTTAACTCAATTTGGATTTCTTATTTCAAAGGGAATCATCAAGATAGGGAGCATTAAAAAAAGTTATGTCTGGAGAAAGCATAAATTTAGCAGAATTTCATAGCTGATCAAAGTTGGAATTTGTATTTATTATATTTTTTTACCATTGACTTCAAATCATATTGCTTGAATTAACTTTATTTTGGCTACACCACGTAAGATTTGTGTAGATATTAATAGTGCCAGTTCTAATGCCAACCTTGTCATTTGACCGTTTCTCAAAAATATATGGCATCTCTACATTAAGTTAAAGGAGAGAAACAAGCAGCTGGTAAAATATAATAAGCTTTCGTACAAAAATTGTTCAGAAACTGATAGTAAAATAAATTTTTTTGAAAAAATACGCAATAAATAAAGAAATTTCTGGTGTTTGCTCAAATTTACAAGTTGTTAAATATATTTTTTGGATGGATCTTGTTTGTGACTGCACCTTGGTGACCGTAAACAAAATGGCGCTAAAGAGCACGAAAGATACGCTGGAATGACAATTTTTTCAAATCAATGTTGTTAGAAATTACTTTAATACAACTTTACGTTTAGCGGGGTTTGGAACTATATCGTTTTCGTTAGGCGTGGCCTAAAATATGATTTTACCTATAGTTTTCTCGCTCTCTGTTTATTAAATGAGATGCATTGAACAAATTTAAAACTATTATTTAATATCTATCACATGAGTTTTAGTCAAGGCAATGTAAAGCACATTCGAAACATGGGGTTGTCAATGAAACGTGATCAGGATTCTGTATAGCTCGGATTCAAAGTTTGTTTTCGCAACTTAACAAAAGCAGTCGACTCGCACGAAATAAGGTGTGAAAATCCGGATCGAGAAAAAATAGCTCTAGCTAAGTTTTGCAAAAAAAAAAAAAAAAAAAAAATAGAGAAAGTAAGAAAGGGGGGAAAGAGAGAGAGAGAGAGATTTAGCCTCTAAAGGTTCTAACATTTTTTTTTTTAAAAAAAATAATTATTCGATTCTTGAATGAAGCATTAAAATACGAAAATGTTAAATCATTAAATTGCATATGATTTGAGCTAAATGTTATTAGAATTAAAGGAAAATATAAATTATTAAATTGAATATCTTTGAAACTATACTCTTTTTCACCTAAACTTGGCAGCACTATATAAGCTATGGCGGGCGATCCACAGCTTTTGTCATAGAAACTCGGTTTACACCGGGAGCAGGGCATACCTACAGCGAACGAAATCCACCTAATTTGGTAAGTAATGAAAAAATTGAGCCCGAAAAATTATTATTTTTAATTAGAAGTTCACAGTTTTACTTCTATTAGCTCATTTACAACACGCGTAAATAAAATACAAATTTCTATCATGTTTTATATGTTTATCCAAGCTTATCTCCTAATAAGCTTTATGAATCATTATTAGAAATCGCTGTTAAAATCGGGAATAGGGTGTCCCCTAGGATATTGGCGGCGAAAATTGGCGACTTCCTAGATAGGTTGCTGAACGTGTGTGACTTATGCATTGAGAATGCTTAGGGGTACTCTGACCTAATTGCAAATTATCGTTCCCAAAAGTTGCCAATCGCCTAGGGGACACCCTATTCCTAATTTTATACGAAATCGCTTGTATTATGTTATTTCAAATAATTAAATACATAAGGGGTTTAAAATACCAAACTAACCTTTTACATTAGTATTAGTGACAACTCCTTCCTTTGCATTTAGGTGCAATCGTACCTACTGTTAAATTAAAAGAAGCTTCATAACTGCTTTTAATTTTTGTGTCTCCGCACCAGATTTTGAGAATGCCCTTCATTCATCCAGGTCTGCTTCAACTAGTTTATTGACATTATCTTCTTTCTTTAACCCCCTTATTTTTCTCAAATTATTTCATCGCTTTAAAATGATGTCTTATCTTTTAAGAAGCACAGTTTGTCTTCCTTTTCTCGAATGAAAATGCCTTGTCTTTCAATATCATATACAAGGTAGTTCGGTGTTTGTTTCTCAAAAATATCGGTACTATTGTTCATTTCTTTCAGAACTTTAATTAACATAGGAATCTCATTTCTACCACCACAAACAAAAACAATTTTTTGTCGTTACTTGTCTATTATAGCGGCGCCCATCATATTATGACAACGCCAAGTCGTCGCCAAACTCTTGAAGCCTATCTCAAGATACAATCTGCTTGGCGATGTAAATGTGAAGTGTAATGAAGTACTTATAATGTGAAGTCATTATACTCTATCGGCCTTTTTCGCTAACTTTTGGCTCCAGGTCGTTTTTTTTTTTTTTTAATGAAAACTTGAAGAACTAAACATCCTTTCTCTTGTTTGAAAGAAAAATTGTTCTTTTTAAAAAAATACTGGTTAATTGAGGGTACATTTCCTTTAAGAGAAGCCTTAAAAAATCGCCTAATAGAGTTGTGGGAATTCACCTTTCTCCGAACGTATTGCTACTACGGCCACCAATAGATCGCTCCCATTTGGCGGGAAAAAATTACAATTAATTAATCGTGTTAAACATTAGTAACATGATCTGACTCACATAATCTGGAGGGTTTTCTTTTCGAAGTTTTTGCTGTTTTATACAGATTGTCGAAATTTATTCTTTATCCATGTTTAGAATGTCAAACAAAAACGAAGAAAGTAGTACGAGAAATTAGAATTTAAGTATGAACGATAGCAAGATGATAAAGTGAATTAGATAGAATTGGCATGGAAGCGCATCAAGTTCGCCAAAAATGTTACCTTAAAAACAGGTTTTCAGACAAACTAGAAATCCCTGTCATCAATGTTTGGATTATATTCATCTGCTTAGGTGAAAAAAATTAATGTTTTAAACAAGTTTTTAATAAATGCATTTAGAATTATAGAAAACGATTAATGATTAACTTCAGCTAAATCCAATTATTGCTAAAATAAATGAAAAAAAAACACTAGTTAAGCGAACTTAACATTTTATATTGAAAGGTAATGAGTGACATCTCTTTGTCAATTACTAAATAATAGCAGGGTCTGAGATAATAAAGGTGGCGAAGAAATGGTGCCAACCAACCATATACTTCATCATCTCCTAAAATATTTCTCCCACTACAATCTCCAAAATTTCTGATAGATATTAAAATTCTTCTTATTTCGTAGTTATGCTAAGTAAAAAAGGCATTTTTAGAAAGTTTAGAATTCATTTTGTTATACAATTCTGTCTTTGATTAAATTTTCGTTTAGAACATTTGGCATCTGCTTATCATCAGGCAATCAGCGATAAAGTTAACATAATAAGGTTAATATGGGTAATGTACAATTTACTGGGCAAGTATTGACCATGAATTACTGAAAAAGATTTTTTTGCCTATAAGATTAATCAACAATTATATTAGGTATTTTTCCAATTCGCCGGCGCCAGCGATAAATTCACCAAAAATGATAACACAAACGCCAAGCCGAATATGTGTATTGTGTGAGTTGTCGCCAATTAAGACTGCTTGGCAGGATTCACGCCGGCAAAAAGGAAAAGTACCTTTTATTGGAATTGTTGACTGCACTTATTAGAGAAAAATAATAAGATTAGTCACCAATATGAGTGTTTTTTTTCTTTTTAAATTATTAACAATACATTTCTTTTAAATTTCTTATCAAATTAAAACTACATATCGTTATTGCATTTGAATGAAATAAACTGGTATTTAACCTTAATATTTAAGCATTGTGGTTATTTAGACACGAAAACGAACTTGATAACAATTAAATCAGCTTTTCTGCAACGTTACTCATATAAAAAAAGAAACAATTACAGACATTTCGTTCTCCAGAAAAGTAAGCAGTGGCCCTTTAACTATGGTGACGAAATTGGTGGTTTGGCGACTTTGGCGAAAAAAAAAACAATTATTGTAGAAAACATTTTAGTGAAATCAAAATCGGGAGTTAAGTTTCGGACTTTTCCAGAATTTCCTATAGGGCGTCACACCTGGCCGTAGAGGCTATAAATACTGAGAGATAACAAACCAAATCGAATCGATCGGGGATTAGATTGAAAGCTTTCGACATTAGTGGTACATTTCTGTCGAAGAATCTGTTGGTTGTTTGGCCAAGCGAATTTGCTGGGAACTATCAGAGTCTGCTTTGGAAATGTATTGTACTACTGTGGAGTTTTGTCCGCTGTTCGAGCTAACAAGCTCAACGTTAAAAAAATTCTGTGACTGTTATACAAATATGTCTTTGTATCCGAGTCGATAAACTGTACAAGAGCTTTGTTTACTGAATGTGAGATTAATTTATGTAAGTTTCGCCGCCATTGATCGTTTTGTCATGAATATTTGTGAATAAAGTGGCCTTTGCCCTTATCCTCCATGTTGGACTGATTTCCCTCGTACATTCAATACGAGAATTTTCGAAACAGTATTTATTCCGTAGGGAAAGTGAGAACAAACGACAAATAAATTAAAAATTAAGAATTTGAATTTTAAACACGAAAATCACATTTATGAAAGAAAATTATTCTCTCTAAGTTAGAGCTGGTAATACACTCGATAAAAATACAAATTCGTTATGTTTGACAAATGCCATTTCGTAATTCATCAAATAAATCAGAATTTAAAATGTACAACAAAAGACTGAAATTCTGGAAGAGTAATATAAAATTTCTGATAAGTTAGAAAATCCATTTAGGACTAATTCCAGTTTTTTTTTTTTTAAATTTTAAACATGTTGATTTCATTCAGCTCTCGTACATAACATATGCTTAAAAGTATAAACTCTCGATTACCGGTTGTCGATTACACACTTATTATTAATGAGTAATTATGACTTTTGAATTAAAATTGATGTATTTTGTAAAAATTTAATCCAATTCGATTTGAATGAAAAATTTATTGCTTAAAACTTCGTTGAATGAATTTCTTACATGTTAAGTCTGTTTTCGCAAGAAACTTTCCACAAACAGTTCTGATCTAATTTTCTACCTGAGTTCGTCTTGTCCTAAATATTTGTGAATTAGGTCATTTGCCATTATCCACCGTATTAGTCTGATTTCGAACTTACATATGAAAGAAATTATAGAAAATTCTTGTAACAATACGAAATTCTTGATATTTCGTCATAGTCTGCTTATGTCTCACTTTAGTTCTATTCAAAAACGACTCCTTTAGTATCGCAAAGTAAGTTTATACTTCATACCCATGAAGTGACCAAATACTATTTGCAGTTCACGACTCGACTAATGAAAACTGAAAATCTGATTCTACTTTTGGTGAAAGCCGTCATTATTTGGCTCTTACGCCATATATCAATCCAATATACGAGATGAGGCTATTAAATATCGAGATTGACGTTGTAAAATATTTTATTTTGATAACATACATATTTACCTATAATCACTTTCAATATACACCCCTTCTCTATCCCGTTCAACGCTCTATGCGATATGTCCATTGTTCGAAACAGCGCTGGAAGTCTTCTTCTGTCAGATCTTTCAGGACGCTTGCCGCTTTCTCTTGCACAGCTTCAACGGACTCAAGCTACATTGCATAAGATCAGACGACTAAGTTTGATGGTCGAACACTGGGATGCTGTAATCGGCTAGAAGCGATAATGCGGAATGAGCAGAAGCATTGTCTTGGTGGAGAATCCATGATTTGTCCTTCCACAATTCGAGTCGTTTTTTCCCCTTATTCTCTCACAGAAATCAGCAGGAACGTTAAGGTAGTAATGTTGATTAATAGTTTGACCTTCGGAACCCAGTGAAGTAGCACAGTCCTATGAATATCGGAAAAAACCTCCATCATCATTGCTTTGAATTTTAAATTTTCACATTCGCGCTTTTGTGGCTCTCGGTGACAATGGGTTCTTCCAGTTTATGGATTGGCGCGTTATTACTCTTTCCAATAAGTTTGAGTCATTTTCAGTGGCATTCAAAGTATCAGTACAAATATTTTTGCTAGCTTTTTGTTGTTCAAACATGAGAATTTTTGGCACGCACTTTTTATATGTTAAAATTGTTATGTAAAATTTGCCGTGCAGATTCTTCATCGATTCCTATAGTTTGAGTAATCGCACGGATAATAACCGAAGGTCAGATAGAATCATATTTCTGATTTTTTCCATATTGATATCCGCTTTTGATGTAGAAAGGCGACCCGGTCGTGAATCCTCTTCGAGTTTTCTCGACCATCTTGAAAACGATTGAAACACTCAAAAACATACAAGTATTAAGTATTCATTGCCATGTACTTCTTGTAAAGTTTCAGTAGCGGGTGTTTCAAGTTTCACGTAAAATTTCACAATTCGTTGTTCTATTGTTGCGTTTATCATTTTTCCACGAAACAAAGAGAAAAAAGTAATTCTAATGCGAACAAAGGCAATGGGTACACGGATTTGTTTACGGAAATGAAAGGCTCTGCATTCGAAAGAGAAGGCTTCTCGCTAACTTGTTGTTGGTCTCCAGAAATTGGCGCATTTACATTTCAGCTGTAGCAGTGACAGTTTCGTTACTTAATAGCCAATCCTAGTATTAATCAAAAACTATAAGGTTCCAATTAAAGACACAAGAATAAAACAAATTCTTTATTTATTATCACTGAAGAACATTTGAGGTCGCTTTCTCTAGAATCCCAAACTAACTCTCAATCCTAATTCATGATTGAAATACGAACTCTATCTTTCCAGGCCACTCGTTCTTAATTGCAGAACTCAAATCGACAGCAAATACGTAGCTTAATACTGATAGAGTAACTTTCTTGAAATCACAAAACAAACAAAAGAATTTCAATTGTAATAACAATTTTCTGATTGCAAGTCCTTATCCTCTATCTCCCTTCTTTTTTCATTAACTACATATCATTAATATATAATTATGCATAAATAACTTCCCTTCATTCTTATCGTTCTAGTTTATCTAATCGATCTCATATGGGTTGGGAAGAAAATGTAATTTAATGGAATTTCACTCGATAAAAATCCTCGAGATAAGTGATGAGAAAACCCAAATAGCCTAATGTCGCAATAGAATAAATCCAGATATTAAATTGAAAGTTTATGTATAACGAAAAGCTGAAGAAACCAGAATCCACAGCTAACGATCTAAAAGAATCGGTACAATAACAGTATGAAGAAGATTGCTATTTGCACCGAAAAGCTAAAAGCTATGAAAGATCAATCATTCGAAGCAACGTTAATGATGCTGTATACCAGAAAATTATGGACAAAGAAACAGCCCATGGAAATTGGGAATAATTAATGCATCATTTTGAAACAGCTTTAGAAGATCAGTTGTTTAAATTATGAATTGAGTTTTTTTGCATTTAGCTGGGCTGAAGGAGAGGATGTGTAAACTCACACTAGAAATTCGCAATTTAGAATAATGGAGATTTCATTTGCCTGTCAGACTGGCGGCTTTTCAAATCATCGGTTCAAAATAAATCCAATCGTTTAACATGATTAAAGTAAATTAAATTTACGATATCACATTTAACCAAAGAATAATATTTGCTACTAAATTTCAAAGACGATGTCTGGTATAATATGGGTCATTACTCGAGAGAGGCAGTTACATCACAAGCCTTAAGAGCCTCTCTTTCGGCACGCAGCACCCTCTGTTCTCTAATTTCATCACATGATGTTTCTACACACATTGTACAGCTAAGAAGAGTTTGGAATGAACGGAATAACGGACTTGAGGATAGAACAGACAGTAAATTCCCTGATTTAATGGTAGTTTGTAAAGTTTTACATATTTTGCCCATTTAGTTTGAAACTTTTCAATCCGGCTGAATATTATCGGCTGGATATGATAAGAAACCATTTGAAGAATTAGCAACGCAGCTATGCATATTTGAAAGAAATTTTACAAAAGCGGAAGACAGCAGCAAAGCAGGTGAGCATATTTTAGCAGTGAGGACATTAAGGCCTAGATAGGGTGTTAAAAATAAATTGACAACATGAAAAGCAGATACTTGGTATTCCTGTAAACGCAAAGGTCACTGGGTAAATGATGCTGAAAGTGTATTTCAGATGGAAGACCCTCGAAGAAAAAATTAAGTTGTAACGTCATGCATTTTGAGCATTTGAAAGAAGATATTATCATCCAGGTTAGTTAAAACCTATGACGCTGCATGCGTGAAAGAAATGTGTTTTGATCATTTGAATGAAAATATTATCATCCTGATTTATTTAAACCCTTTTAATTTTGGGTTCACAGAACACGGATACATCCCATCACAGTAATACTTATAGGAAATACGTAAAAGACATTTTCACACAAAACACGCATACGTACGAACAACAACTAGAGGCATCATCGGGGATAATATTCGAGTTCAAAGTGCAAGGTCCGTGTCCCTTCATCCCCATATTTAAGTCCATTACATTGTCATCGAAATTACCCGTGTACGTTAATATCGGCTCGATTGAGTAATATGTGATTAGTTAAAATTCGAGTACGAAATGTGAACTGAAAGAACGCATTTTTTACATGCCCAGGAACATACTAAATTTAATAAAAGTTTGTAAAAAACTTAGATTTAATGCTTATTGATTTTATATACAATAAAATAGGTTTAGATAAGATTAGTTTTGGAACTGTGCCCTTTCTTATTATCAAAAATCCTGGTTAATTTGAGAATGGGAATTTATGAAATGAAATACTTGCTTAAAATCATCCCTTTATTGAAAAAAATCTAGTATGAATTATATTTACGGAAGATAAAACATTTAGTTTATATACAATGAAAGTGTGTTTATAAATTTTTGTACTGTATTTTCATTGAGGCAGTGTAGCAACGTAGGTCATTTGTCTCTGTTGAAAACAGATGTAACCAAAGTTGTGTATAAATTTTGCACAGAATATTTGTAAATTCCCCTTCTCTTTTTTCTTTCACATATTCATAGCCGTTAGATTTTAGTAAATAAAAAATATTTCAAAACACATGGATGAAATAAATAAATCTTATTATAAAAATTTACATAATTCTTCTCAAATTTGAAATTAAATGTTCGTTTAGACCGATCCGGGTTGTTTGGAGATCCGAATGAATGGGGTATGTCTTAATGATCAACTGTGTAACTGGCTTCGATGGGGTACCTGAACAATCTTGCTGTTGTCGATTTCCAGGATATGCATGAAATCCGGAAAATGCGTTGGAAGTGCGGTGTTGATGGGAGCGAGTCATATTTTAATAATTTTTAACTCGCTGTACATATATCTATATTGATTTGCTTTTTATGATTTCAGTTATGAATCTCGTTGTACAAACCTTGTATTTTGCAATTTCAATACATTAGACGATTTATGCATTAATCATTTTCCTTTAATAGAATCTCTTTCACTCTGTTATTCACCTCAATTAAAATTCTTACCAAGCAATAGTGTAACACTGGAGTATTTGAGATTTTCCGTTGTCTAACCTTTGGGCGCTTTTTTAGTTTTTATTTATTTTAATTAAAAACTAAACCTAATAAAATGAAACGTGACGTATAAAGATTAGTTTGCAGTTAAGAAATGTAATGATTAGATTAGATGAAATGTATAGCCCATATAAGAGGGACTAGAATTTACCACTCGAACCCCCGCAACAGCTTTGATATTTTCCCTCGATCCTAAGTGAGTTGGTAAACTAAGATTATTACACTGCTGGACATAAAAATTGCAACACCATGAAGGAAAGCAAATAAAAAAGGTATTTATTGTACGTAAATAGTATGGCATGGAGACCAAATAATTAAATTTGCAAGCAGTTTGAGGATTTACTGGGATGGAGTCGAACTGTGTTTGGATGACAGAAACGGGCAACTCATTCCGTTCAGCTTCAAATTTATGCCACATTTCATCAACCATATTAGCAGGAAAGGTGTGGTGAGCCAGTTTCTTTAAAACACATGACCAGATGTTTTCAATATATGACAGATTTGATATATATATATATATGTGTGTGTGTGTGTGTCTGTGTGTGCGTGAGTGTGTCTTAAATTAACTTTTTTAACGTTTTATTCCGTGGAAATGTTTGATGCAAATTTACTTTCCACTTCTTTTAGTTATTTAAGTGGCTATTGTTAATATTTAAAAATATAAGGAAGAAAAAAAATAGTTTTGTTAAGATTTCTTGCTTTAAACAGACTGAGATATCACACTTATGTTATGATGCAACTCGGATATAATGAAAAATAATACATACAGTTAATAAACATGAAAAGAAGAAGAGATACTTTAAGACTTTAATTACACATTAAATTCTATTAAAGCGACTTCGCTATCTTCACATAAAATAATCTTTTATCAAGGAAAAATTGAAATTCAAATTTTAAAAAATTGAAATGGATCAGAAGAAATGTAAAAACATACACCAAAATTGATTCCAATTTAAGATTAAATAGATACATAAAACAATTAGCATTTAAAATTAAGAGTTAATGGAGAATGAAATATGCAACTATAATATATAAAACAGACCTTAAATTAAATTTCAATAAATTTTCCACAGTTTCTGTGAAGTATTTTAGCACCTTTTAATTGCAATTTAATATATTTTTGTTACAGTCACTTATATATTGATCAACATTTTTCAAGTATTTTTTTTTTTTTTGTAATCATATGGTGATAGAAATATATATTTTCATTAATCCGTACATCATTTGTAATCCGTAACATCATTCGAATAGTGAACATTTGTACATTCGATGAGTGTGCCAGACGACATCGTTGATTA
>BMAW01081281.1:0-68142 GCA_019974015.1 Nephila pilipes
TGTTCGGTGCACAGCATTGATTTTTCGGTAAGGCTGTACATCACAGAATCGTGCTTTATGTACCTTAGACACCTGTTATCTACCTTCAGTTGATGAAGATTGCTTGCCGTATTGTAATTTTAAAAGTGAGACAGACAGGAATTATATTCTATCAGAGAGTATGAGAGCTTCATGTGATAATGCAAGCAAAGTTTAATGACTTTGAGCATGATTTGGTATAAAATAAAATCAATAGCTAGTATTAAGGCTTCAGAAGTGGAATATCTTAACCATCTAATGAAGCCCATATATCGTGGCAAATGTAAAGACTTGATTAGTCTTTATGAAAACGATGGTGAAATATGGTTTTGCAATAGCATTTCAATTCTCGTATCAATTTTATATCTATGCAGTAAATCAGAGATAATGACTACTTTTGATTGAGGTTTCAAAGGTGAGCTTGAAAACAGTACTCCTTCACAATGGAAATAAATATAGCTCACATCCTTTAAGGAATGCTTCTAGGAAAGAAGATATGTCACCTTGAAGAAATTATTATTTTTCTTTTGAAGTACGATGATTTTAAGTGAAACATTTGTGCTGAATTGAAAGTCATTTCTAAGGGTATGTAATACATTCATGCTTTATATGCGATTGGGATAGCCACACTAAATATAAACATTATCATATTCAAAAATGGCCTATGTAAGAAGTCTACGAAACTCAGTGATAAAAATAAAGTTAACAGAATTTAGTTATATACTTCACTAATTATTATTACCTCTCCACATCAACCTGGAATGAATAAAAACATTCATAAGAATATTCATTAGAATAAACGGTGAAGCGTTCGAATTTTTACGAGATTTATCTCTTTCAATATTGATTACTAAAATAAAAGAATATGCATTTATAGAAATTTAGAAGCTTATGAAAAATGACCAGTTTGAAAGTATATTGTTACGAAATTGGAAAATATACATTAAATTAATTTAAGGCCACTGTGAAAATTTTTCCAAAGAATAATAAAGCTACGAAATTTTAAGAATATAGATCAAAATATGGTGAAAAAGCTTTCAAACGTTCTACGTTTTCTCCAATAATATAGAAACGATTAGGGATGAGAACAATATATGATTCCACTGACAGATATCGGCTTAGAAGCCTTGTTATATATTGCTTTAGAACGTAGAAATTCTTTCCGATTACTATTGGTTCAGTAAGAGAGAAGATATCACATAATTATATAACAGCAAAGAAACAGGTATTATTGCACCTTAATTAATTTACTGAAAATATACTCTGTTGTGTAAAATGATTGAAAATGTCCTGCATATAAATTTAACATTTTATTGTACAATCTCTTAAACTAAAATTGTAATTACTTAAAATTGTATACCCTTCATTTAAGAAAAAATACAATAACCAATTATATATTTTTATTATCATTTCTGTATATTTAGGAGTCAATCCGAATGAAATATTAGCTTTAAATTTAAGGGGGAAAATGAAAGTCAATTTTTGCTTATCAGTGTTATTTAATGACACACACACAAATATACATAGATACACAAACATTATAATTAAGCTCTAATATTTAATATTTTCTAATTTAGTTTTCAGTTTCCGAATATTTTTATACCTTTAGCCAATATTATCTGGGGAATATTAAATATGGATTTGTTTCCTTCATTTCTTAAGCATTTCTTTCTGCCAAAGTGAGAAATTCAATTTCTAAATTTCTTCAAATTTCATAAAAAAGTACATCGGTCATTTAATTACCCCACTCAATTATTCTATTCATCAATAGAATTTATTTTCAAGAACTTTAATGTATCTCGTTCATTTAAGATCTAAACCACAAATAGTTTTGCCTATCTTAACTTTAGAAAACTAAATGGAAATTGTTTTAATTGGTTCGACCAAGCTAAAATTACAAAGATTTTAACTTTAAGAACTAAGAAAAGATGAAACTAATTAAAGTACATTAAGTTATGACAGTATTTACGATGATGATGAATTTAAATAGTTTCTGAGTTCCCAACGAAGCAAACACTCATACAAGGCACTCTAAAACTTAAGTTGTTATTTTATTTAACTAATAAACTTACAAACTCTCGATCGAGGAGTATAACAAAAGTAAGCCTTGACTTGAAGTAAACAGAAAAGTAATTATATTAGCTGAAATGGAAAACTTATGCGAGTTGTGTGTGCAACTTATAATTCAAGATAAGTCATTTGAGATTTTAAAATAACATTATGTCTAAATTCTTCATGATCCGTTTTGTTTACTGAAATTTTTATTCCAGAAGCAAGCGAAATTTATTCCTCCTCTTCGTAAATTTCTCCTACTCACAATATAAATCTCTCCAGTCTACATAACACAGATAACTTCTCCTGACTGCATTTAAGGAAGTTACGTATATTAGAAAATGTGGTTAACTAATAGATTTTTTGAATATCAGCATAAACAGAAATAGATGTAGAATTGCAGGAAAAAATATAATTGTTTGAGTCGAATACAATCATATTAAATCAAATATTCAAAAGAAGATCAAACCTCAGAAGACTGATACGAAAATGATAAAATAGCCTAATTTTTCGAAACAGGTTACTACTTCCTATTTAATAGGCAATTTATATCAAGCTTAAATTAAAACTCATTTTCCGTAAATTTAATTTTCAAATGCAAAGGTGTGTCAAAAAGTACCTATATTTGAAGATAGATGACATCGTTAAGGTAAATTGTTGTTACCATTGGGTGCTGCCATCTGATAAACGAAAACTAAATAAATCAGACATTGATTCATTAGTTAATCAAATTTGATTCTTACCGCGTCGAGCTATCGACGTCATTTTGTATAGAGTTGTCACCGTCAGTAAAACCCAGATTCATTATTATACACCGGAATTTAAGCAATAATCAAAACAATGCATTGCTTGCCATGAATTTTCTCCAAGAAGGTGAGATGATCTCATCTGCCCGAAAAGTTATGACGAAGAATTTTTGAGGTGCGAAAGGCGTCATGATTATGAATAAGAGTAACTGAGACTTAGACAGCTGTCTAGGGAGTCATGGTGTTTTTCTAAAAACAAACCATTGAACTATGAGAGTCATCTCTTGGATTTTCTTATTGAACGATCCTGGTATAAATGAGATAGTACCATTTACATATTTCTTTTTACTTATAATATTTACAATTTGCAGAAATAAGTTTTAAAAATGCTTTTATTTCAATCTCGATTATTTCATTATAATTGCAAAACTGCAACTAAATACAATTTGTTACTGGTTTGTAAAAATATAAAATAATACTCATGATTTTATAACAAATACAGGCTTATTTCATTATAAATAATTAATTATATTTCTCTGTAAATTACCAGAGACAGATCATTATATACCAGAAATTAATTAATGAATTTGTAAAACATGAAGTTCAAGATGTTTGATTTTTGCTTTCTTAGATAAATCGATCTACAACACTCAAAGCATTGAATTCCGATAGTGGTTATGGTGAGAGGACTCTTAAACACATCGATTGTTTTGAAAATATAGTTAAGAGAAAATGAATTCTTGTGTTCCGTATTTCATTCTCTCTTTTCTTACCCAAGTTTTCTACATGATGCAGTTTTCTGTGGAAGCAATTGTTAACTAAAATATCTGACATTTTCTAACAGCTAGAGAAAATCTGTTGTATCTGGTACTACAGCGGAGTATGATTGAATTCGATGCTAAAGGACTTGGAACAGTTTCAACATTTACTGTTGTATTTCATTAAAAAAAATAGAAGAAAAGTCATCCTTTTAATACAAAACTGTTGGCGAAATATTTAAATTAAGTTTATCTTAAAGGTGGAAAACAATACTTACGTAAAGAGACATTATAAACAAGAACGGAAAATAAGCATTTTATGACGAGAAAACCAATACTTTATACTTTTCACGAATTGGAATTGAAACTAGAGCTTTTCTGCACTATTTTTAGTTTTTACTTTATGTATATTTGAATTATGGCAAGCAGAATTTATTCAGATTATATCCATATCGAGATAAAATTATTTCATTAAAATGAAACTTATTTAAATTCAGTTTCATTCGTGGAAATACATTACAGATTTTATCTGTGGAATTATATGATTTTTTTCGTGTACATCCAGATAATATAAGTAAATACAGCAGTATTTCAAGGATTAATTCTGAAATTATAAATTATTTTTATCGCTAGAAGAAAATTAATTATCTAGTCCGTTAAATTTAGGTTCTGAACTTAGATCATTATCAAACATTGGGATACATTTCAAAATATTAGAAAAAGAAGAAATACTTGTAATACTACTAATTAGCTTCTACAAGAAGTTATAAATAGACGTTTGAATAGGTAATCATTTTAAAAGCAATAGAAAATCAAAGGATTATGCCAATTAGAGTATCGTTACTGTTGAATTATAAATATTATTTATACGATATTTTATTGAAATTGGTTAACATGATTATTTTTAGTTAGAACACCCACATAAAAATCAATAACGAAACAATCATTATAGTAGTTTAGAATAAAAAAATAAGGTTGTTGATGAATTAAGCTAACCAACCTTTTTCTTTCTTTTGATGAGAGATTTTCATAACACATTTGTCTTTGTTTCCTGTCACAAATAACCAAATAGAAGTACATTGAGAACTATGCTTCAGGGAAAAGAAAGAATTGCAAAGATGTCAAATAATTATGTCAATTAATTTCAAAAGGAGTCACATAATCACATTCACAATTGATTTTTGGTATATTATTCTCCTATGATTAAAACGATCTTTTACAAAAACTTAAAAGGAATTTGAAATGTTACATTTTCAAAATTAAAAATTTGATAAGAATTTTATTGTGATAAACACTAACACTTCTTTTAGGCTACTTAAACGTAATTGATGTGTGTATCAATACATACATATACATAATATATTTCTCCCTCTCTCTCTGTGTATATAGTGTACTGTATTGCAGACTATTAATAAAGATGACTTGTTTTCAGGACATCACATTTATTTGCACACATCTTTTCAAACATAAATTAAGTACATAATTTTACATAGGTACCATTTTTCAACGTTCGTCTTTATCTCTTGGAACCAAACTCAATTCTATTTTTCATATCCGTTGCCAGTAAATTATCTAAAATCAAAACTATGATCTGGTGTTGCCAAAAAAACATATCTTAATAAAGAATATTGAAAAAGGTATCACTTTAAGTTTAAATCGTTTGTTTTTAAAAGTTGAACAGATAATATCTTAAAAAAAGTATCAAATTAGATTAAATCGTTTGCCTTTAAAAGTTGAACAGATAATATCTTAAACAAGTATCACATTAAGATTAAATCGTTTGTTTTAAAAATTGAATATGTCACAATATATATATATATATTCATATATATATATATATATATATATATATATATATATATATATATATAATAACGTCTATGATGTGGGAAAGGTCCAAACACTTCGTCAAACTTAAAACCAGAGTAAAATAAAATTCTTTACTCTTTCAATGAAGACTAAGTTATTTTAATTTGAGTAATCGAGAAATTATTGGATTAAAGAATTTTTATTCTGTAAAAGGAAATAAAGTAAATAATAATAATAAAAAAAAAAACTCAAAACATACGTGTCAAGAATAATAATAAAGCAGTTATAATAATGAATAATTGGATATTATTGTTTTTCATATATTTATCAATTCTTGTGCCTTTTCATGTGAACAAAAAATGTTTGATACATTTTTTAGTTAAATGAATTTATTTTTAGTAGCGCATGACTTTGTCAAGCTGTCAGCGACCACTTAAATAGCGTACTTACGAAACATAACGCTAAAATATATCAAAATATTCTTTACGAATAGCCAATTCCCTGAAGAAAGAAAGACACCTTAAAATTTCACAAAATATAAAATCATAAATTCTGCGAAATATCGTTCGACTTTCTATTCAGCCTTTTGAACACATTTGGACCAAAATGAAATGGAAAAAAATGAAGTAAAAAAACATAAAAAAAAGGAGAAAAGATATTGAACTGCATTTTATGGGCAAAAGCTTTCACAATTTTTTTCGTATTACTTGGTGAGTAGCTTTTTGAGATTCAGAATTTTTCCTATATTGCCTAACATCGTTCATTGTTGTATGGCAAACCCCTAAGCATTCGTAGAAATTCGGAAAAGCATTTTTCTTTTGAAATACTGGTATCTGTGGGCAAAAATTTTAAACTACCATACATATACCAGTAATCTTAAGCGAGAGCATTGATAGAGTTTACGTCCCCTTTTCCTTCTTTTTTTTATAAGACCACTTTAAGTTTATTTATTTGTTAGACACAGTTTAAATTGCGATCCATCTTTCTTCAAAGTAAAAAGAGAAACTTTGTGATTGATTCAAAACGTTATAAAAGATGTCTAGGTTTCAAAACTATATAACTTCGGAGAAAAGTATCAACTTTATAATAAATATATTCCTACTTGAAATGCATGTATATAGAAGGGTGAAACTCTGAAGGAAAACATTGCGGGTTTCTTTTTTAATTCAGTAGTCTGCAAGTTACCATTTGGATGTAATGTAATAGGGACTATTTTTGAAAAAAACAATTGTCTAATTTGTTAGAATAATAAAAAATAAAAACATCAAAATCATTTCTCTCAATAATTTCTATATAAATTGCTATAATAATCATTAAAAAACGTAGCTAAAATTACTCTTTATTTTTCTTGCATTTCCTTTTTTTATAGTTAATGTTGAAAGTAATTCAATCCATATACTTTAATGGATTTTATAGGTATTTCCAATTAACTAAACAATTAGATAGCCAGTGAATAGGATAAGGAGTTTCGTAGCAAAATTAATATCTCGATATTGATTAAAATGGTTATTTCCCATAATTTATCGCTTTTATCATTCCTTTGCGTTTTGAAGAACATATTTTTTACAAGGCTACACATTAAAATAATGGAAAATAAACTATAACTGATGATTATAATGTCAATGTGTAAAACATATTTTCTCCAATTCAAACTAAATGTTTATATAAAATTAACATAAATAAATATGTAGCTTTGAATATTCGATAAAGATAATTTTCATGAATGTATCATTTGTACATTTTCATCGAAGTTCATTTGTATTTCAAATGTTTACACAACTCCAGCTCTATAGTAGGTTAATAGTTATTTTATTTATAGCTTCAAATGATTTATTCGTTAGTGAAAGAAGATATTTTGGTATTTTTCTTACAGGATTATGGAAAATGTTCATTAAAAATATAAATTTTTATATTTTCTACAAGCACATTTTAATAAAACTCCTGTACAATAACGATAACGTTAATATATTTTGGTGGCTCTTTAAAGTACCATATTAGGGATGAGGAAAATGGTGACTCATAAAGTAACTGTTTTAGGAATGGAAAAATGGTAACTGAAAATAGTAGCTATATTTGAAGAGAGGAAATGGGTAACTCAAAAATTAACTGTAATAAAAATGAGGAAAAGGGTAACTCAAAAAGTACCCATATTAGAAATGTGGTAAAGGATAAATACATTGAGTTCATCCTATTATTGTTCAGTGATCATTTTTCCATTTTCTCAGAAGTCCGTAAGTATTATACTCTTCCCATCCTCAAAACTCGGCCCCATAACTTATCAAACCGATGAGACCATATTCGCCTTCTTCGGAGTAGATTCACTTGCGGAATCTCATTCTTTGTTTGCTGCTGGGTTTCCTGTGATTCCATGCTTCGTTAATCATTACAACTTCACTCAAAAGGGTGACGACTACTGGATGTGGCAACAATCATAGTTTGAGTTGAAGGCAAATTGTCCCTAAATCAAAATTAACATTTATATCAGCGTCATAATTGTTTTGGCTCAAAAGATGACAATACAAAATAGCAATAAACATTTTTTTTCCAGGGCAACACCATTTTTTTTCAAAAACAGGTAATTTTTAAGCCACTCTCGTACATTATACTCTATTCTTCAACTTTATCCTACACTCAATTCTATAATTTTAGTTATTAGTACATATTTAATTGATTTTAAGATAAATTATATAGAACTTAAAAGTTTGACAATTGAATTAGTATATATAATTTAAAATCAGAGTAACTTTTTAAAATAAAATTATCTTAGAAAGAAAGACTTAATTTCTTTAGCATTAATATAGACCCATTTTATCAGAATTTTTATAAGTTAGACAGAAATAGTTTTGAATGCTCTGCTGAAAAAATTACACTCTCAAATGATTGTTTTCCCCACCTTTTGTTACTCCAAATTTTTTTTTTTTAAAATCAACAGAATTACCCGAATATTTTGTGAATTTCAATAGTTTTTAACAATGTAATACGAGTCTTTTTTTATATGATAATGTTTGATTAAGAAAAAGAGATAACTTCAATGTTTTATTAATATTCATTAAAAAAGTTAAAATTACTTTCTTTCAATCAAATGTCATTTATGAATCTAAATAATTTACTTCATGCTACAATAAAATTTTGAATGGTTGTTTTTGGAATTTTCAAAACAATTTTGAAATTCTGCCGCGTTGTTGTGAGGACTGCAAGCAGCTTAGAAATTACGGCACATCTTTTAATTACTCAATTAAATTTAATCACGCTAATTAATGAATATTACACAGTTATTTACGATGAAGGATATTTACCCCTTTCAAAGAGCAGAAACTTTTTGAACACCGAACAAGGAATATACGTCTTTTCTTCTTTCATCACTCTATTTCGTCGAACAGATCAAGTAAGCGGGTATCTTCTGGCCTTTTTCTCTCTCGTTCTTCTTCTGCCTCTGCTTACATTTCCCCCTAGGTTGACGTCTTCTGGATGGGGGGAAAGGGTCATTTCTGTCTCAACGTTTTGAATCTACTTAGAATAGGGGATGAGGGAGCAGTAATAATTCCCACATTATTCATATTATATATCAAAGTAATTTCTTTTTTCTTTACTTGCATATTTGTTTCATTGCAAATGTAAAATTTCAAAGACAATTAAATTGGAATACAGAAAACAGTAATCTCGTTTATTATATATATATATTTTTTTACTTTTTTTACTAATTCATGTTGTATTTTTCAAAAATGATTTTTTTCCTACAAATTATTAGAAGAAGAATTATACGAATTTTTTTTACAAATTATTAGAAGAAGAATTATATAATTTTTTTTCTAAAAATAATGCAGAAGAAATCTTATAAATTGAAAATAGTTCGTTGGGTTACTGATTTTTTTTTCAGAGTTTTTGAAACAAAAATTTTAATTTTTATTTCAAATAATGAAAAAAGAAATGTTTATTTTTTCATACACGAAGTTTTTTATTTTTTATCAATATTTAAAGCTTAATTTTTTTTAGATGCTAAGCAAATTTTTTTTTATCAATAATACATTCATTACTTACATTTAAAATAAATGAAAATAATGTTCTAGAAATGTTTAATCAATTCAATTCTTTTAAATAATATAAGTTAAAAAATTTTTTAATAATAATTTGAGTAAAGGACTTATTATAAGTTTCTTTTGATTAGTAAGAAATTAATTAATAAATCTAACTTATATTCAAGAACACAAAACATTTTGTAGCACACTAGCTTTACTTCTGAAAATTCTTTGGAGCCATCAATCAAAAGAATAAAAAACATGACATTGCTATTTCTCCCTCCCCTTCCTTTAATCTTTCTCTTACATACTTTTTACATATTCAATAATAACTCATTTACCAGGAGATATTAAATGTCCATCAAAATCTATTTTAGATATTGAATCTTTCATTTTTTTTCTTTGTTTAATATTTACTTCGTGACTTTTTAAAATGTTCTGCTCCAAGAAATTATTTTTGTTCAAATTTTTTTTGATGCAGAAGGGAAAAAAATGAAATGTTTTTAAAACTATGTAAGGAGTAGAGGTTTTCAATTAAAACATTATGCCATTAATAAACAAAACTCATTCATATGGTTTGACGGTTAATATTGTTAAATATAGTATTACAAATTTAATCTGATAAATCAAAATTTATGCCAACAAGCAGGACGATATCTATATTTTTAAAATGCACGTATATGGGGGAATACTATTTTTGCTCTACACGATTACATTTTGAGACGAATATCCATTGATATTTCGATACATTACAAAACCTTAACAGTCTATATGCAGGTTCCGTATACTTGCGTCCTTTTTAATATTCATTTTACTGAACTATTCCTTAATTAGAATGTTTTTTACAAACACTAGGCTCTTACGCTTCTAAAATATTTTTGATCCTTAATGAAGATATTGATATTCTAACCTGATAAACAACTGAAAATAGTTTTCGTGTCATATTATTGGTTTCCTAAAGTAATTAAGGAAATGTTTTTGGTATATATCATTTTTTTTCAAGGTAACCTAGAAAAAATAAATGATAGAAAGAAATCAATAACTTTTTATTCTGGAATTTTTCTGCTTTGTTCTACAAAGTTTGGGATTGAATTTATCAATTGATAAATTCCAATAACGGTGGAATAATTGCTATTCTAGATACAAAATCAATGAATGCCTGATAAAAATGTAGGCATGAAATATAAAAATTTCATTCTGCATATCCTCATTATTGTTGTATAATAAATTACAGTTATTAGAAAAATATGACAAAACGAATAAATTAGATAACGAAATTACTTTATTGTATTATTTTCCGTTATTCCAATACCATTAGAAATTTATGCATGAAAATAAATTTTATTAATTTTTCAGGAATTATAGCAATACTTTTTGCAAGCAATATTTACAAATCTTACATTTACCTAAAAATATCATTGCGGTTACCAAGCGATCCTAGTCGCTGCTCATGGCCGGTGTTGTTTCAGTTGTGTTGTTATTTTGAACACCAGTCGCATAGCGGGGGTGATGCACGTTTAAGGAGACGAGGGAAGAAAAGTACGATTAACATACAAATCTTTGATTTAACTGTTTTTATGAATTTTTTGCTTTTAATTTATGTGCATGTTTACGTAAAATACAATATACTATCAAAATCCCCCTCCAAAAAAACAATTCAACGTTAAAAATACTTAATTTATCAGGTATTTTAAAATGCCACTTCTCTTGCAATAGTTGATTTACAAATTTGTCAAAATACATACAACAACAATTGATACAAGCTATCGGATATCATGATTGAAATTCATAAGAAAATTATTTTATGAGTGCTTATTAAGAATTCCTTAAAAATGTATTATTTCCAAATTCAATTATTTTTTTTAATTCAAAAAACATACCAAACTTTATCATACATATTAAATGCCTTAATTTGAAAAAAAAAACTTATCAAAACAATTGTCACAATAAAAAAAAGGCCTTGACATTTATAAAAAGAAAAATCAATGATTTTTTTGATCTGATATAAATCAATCTGAAGTATTACTTGCTATAAAAAGATATATGAACGAAATAAAATTAGCGAATAGAATTAATACATGCTCAAAATGCGCTAAGTAAAATTTTCATAAAGTTGTTTAGTAAATATTATTTTGTATACTTAAAATTTAAAACTTTCAAAACTTACATTTTATAAGAGATGATTTTGAATTTTTAAAGTAAACTCTTCTCTGAGAGTTAACCAATGGGGGAGTAATATGAGTGTAAGGGGTGAGATATGCCCTCCCCTTACTGCAGTGGTTGCTTCGCATCGTCTCTCCACACTCATCACTAGATTGTCCAACAGTTCTTGAGGAAAGAGTGCCCATTTCTCAATCAGTTCGTATTTCAGTTGTTGGGTGTTCCCCGGAAGATATAATCGTGCCGCAAGGTGTCTCCTGAAAGCCTCCACCACATGTTTTATAGGATTTAAATCAAGGGAGAAAGCTGGCCAATCCATTCGAGTGATATCTTCACTCACCAGCAGCTGTTGAATAACAGCAGTCAGTTGTGGCCATGCATTGTCATCCATAAAAACGAAGTCTGGTACAATAGCACTTCGGAACAAACGCACACAGGGAAGAATCACCTCCTTACAATGGCGATCTCCAGATACAGAACCAACGTTGAAAACGCGGAGTTCAGTCCACCCGTTCAGCATAATGCCTACCCAAACGACAACGCCAGGACCACCGGACCTTTCCGTGATGTTATTGGGATGAAACCGTGTCCCGACCTCTTCCCAAATCAACTGGCGTTGAGAATCTCTTGTGGCATCGAAACGACTCTCATCCGTAAGAAGGACACGACTCCATTGATAATATGTACAGTTTTTGTGCTCCTTACACCACTCAAAACTGTACCGCAGATGACCAACTTTCAAAAGAATGCAGCTTTCAGGACGGTGGGAGAACAGGACACCTTTGTATAGGCATCAGGTCACTGTAAACCGCAACACTTGTCACCCTGTTGCTCTACACAGTTGCTGAGCAATGGCACTTGCTGACTGGTATCGGGTTCTTTTCGCCTACAAAACGATATATCTGTCATCCACTGCAGTTATTTTCCTAGGGCGTCCACCACCAACTTTTCTAACAGCTGTACCCATGGTTAGGAAGGTCTTCCAAGCGCACCAAACGACACTTTTGTCGATTCCAAAATCTTCAGCTACACTCGTCGAACTAAGCCCATCCTACAGCTTTCTGATCATTCTTCCCCATTTGAAGTCATCCAAATGATTTCTTCTAGCCATATTTCACGAAAGAACTCACTTGCACTTGCAGCGAATATCTTTAACAGTGCCTCTGTTCTTCCTTTTATTGTTGTCTTGATCTGCCCGCACCGACAGCACGCATTTTACGTACACTCACGTTGCCTATAGCGTTTTTGCTCCTGACATTTGCATACGCATCACCTTTCTACTGAAATGCGTGTTCATTGTACTGATTGTAATAACCTCTTTTCTGAAATTTCATGGCTATCTGCTTAAAAGTTACATTGTCGCTTAAGTTTTGCACATCAGTATATGTTTAATGCCATTTTTACAATGTTTTAAAAATTCTAATAATTATTTAGAATTTTAAAATTGTTTTGTATCATTAATAAATTACATTATGAAACATCCGACTTTCTTGAATTAATAGTCAGATAAGCGTTAAAAACCGGAAAATGCATCTTTGCTCAAAACTGACTGAGATTATTTTTAAAATTCTCTATATAATTGAGAGTATGCTTGCAATTTCAATACATTTAATCCAAATGCAAAAAAAGTAGCAGCTTTAATTCTGAATCCTTGAACTTTAAACTAAATTAGATTACAATTCTATTCTTAATATCTTATTTCCTTATGTAAAATATGATGTTAAGTACACTTTTTAAATTTTAGAAACAATCCTATGTTCTCCCTTTATATATATAACATTTTCCTAGCGGGAGAATTCAGCCAAAATAGTAAAATTGATTTATGTGCCTTTAAATTTCTCCCAAAATAAAATACATCAAATGTATTCGTAGGAGTTCATTTAGTTGTAGCTGCGTGAGAAGACGGAGTTTTATTCTTCGAAATGAAGTCGTGGTAAAAAACTTCAAGATTTTAAAATTACTTGACAAAACGAAATTCGTGCCCCTTAACAGAAGCTATTCTCGTGTACATTTATATAAACTTAACGTTGATTAAAACATAAGAGAAATTTGTATTTTCTTATATATAAATATTTTATCTTATTTACTTTTTCAACGTATAAAACAATAGAATAAGTTATTTAAATTTTATGAGATACTTTTATTTGATGCCACGTAATACTTTTGTATACTTTTTAATAGCTTATTATAGGTTTATTAATCCAAATGTTTTATAGTATTCCTTGTTGTTAGCTAACATTTTATTACTTCATCTAGAATAATTTTACATTCTATTCTATCAATTCTACGACATCCAAACAGCTGCTGTTCATTTCCAGAAGTTTACATATATTATTTTAAGAAATGAAGTGAATTTTACATTATATTCAAGAATTTTCCCAAAATTAGACAACAGAGAGGACTAAAGGAGAGATAGGATCAGTTGAATTTATGTGATGAGAAGGATATATTATCGACTTCCTTTTATGACAGTCAAGGCATCTTTATTTTGAGATATTTCGGGTTTTGGATTCACATAATAGGATTATTAGGCCTTACAGATATTTTTGGTAACGACTTGCATTTGATTTCCTTAACGATCTTGGTTCTTCTTTATCTCTCGAGCAAAGGCTTAGTTTTATTATATCTCACAAGGTGAAAGGTCTTAAAATAATTTTCAATTTCAGATAGCTTTTTAGTTTTTGCTTGTATATTTTGGTACCAGATCCCATGAAACATATAAAAAATTTCAGTATCTAAAAGGCGTTTTACTTGCTCACTTATGAATTTATTTAAAAAGAGATATATCAAACCTAAAATAAAACCTTATACATCTATTAATATTCTGCGCGCTCAGCAAAATTTCAGAAAAAGAAATTCTGTTTGAATTTTTGTATGTTGTGTAACATATATTATTATTTTATAAAAGTCATTTATTATTCGAAATAAATAAGGATTGAATCCAAAATAAATTAGTTGATTAACTGATTTTGGGGGGTAACGAAAGCAAATAAAAAGGAATCCTGAAAAAAATGGAGTAAAATAATATCCACTGGATGATTGAAAAAAAATTATCTTTTATTTTCTTAGATATTTTTGAAAAGAACAGGAATATTAGAATCATAACAATAAAATTATTCCAGATATCACCATCTTCAAGTTATTATTTAACTTTCTTTGATTAGAAACGTCAAATGGAATATTATAAAAAAGACCCAAGAACTTACACACTGAAGTACAGAGAAAAAGAATATTTTATATCAAAAAAGAACTTTTTAAGTTAGTCTTAAAAATTCACGATTTTATTTTCAACTCTATAAATTAATGAATGAACTATATATATATATATATATATATAATTATATATATATATATATATGTGTGTGTGTGTGTATAATGATTTAACTTAATTCCTATTAATTTTTACCCATAATATAATTTAATTTCCCAAATTTGCCCACTTTCTTCTTTAAAAGATAATGCTCATTCTTATTTCCTAACACGATTCATTTTTTCTTTTTAATTTATTCAAACACGCGCTCTTCAAATCTGCAAAATCAACGTCTTCACGCGGTACAGCTTTGTAGGTGTGATCCCTAGCAAACTTTAAGTCTACACTTATATTCCCTTGAAATCCCTCCATCCAGACCATGAGATCTCTGACGTTTAAAATTTAAGTCGAGATCTTAAAAGAAACTTCCATTTTTATCAACAACAGTTTCAAATAATTCAAAGAACGAATGAGATATTCTTGGAAATACTATAAATTTTTTGTAATTTTTTTTTATGGTTTTTGGATTGAAAGTAATTTCACACTACTACTACTTTGACAATTATTCGATTTATTACTACAATTATTTTTTATGTCATGTTGGTTGGTTGGTTTTATTAACGTCGCACTTGAAGCAACACGAGAGCTAGTTATTGCTGGCTGACCTCGTAATTTTTGAACTTCGGTCAAGTGAAGAGGATGGCATATGAGCTGGCATCCCTTTTTTAACTTCCTTACTATGCCACTGGGAGGACTTTGAGTCTTGACAGATTTTACGGCTATCAATCCCGGTTACACGCCTGATCCTCAGTGGCATCAAGGTTCGAAGCTACGACTCGAAGAAAACCACCTTCCTTGCTACCACTAGGGTACCGCGGCCATTTTGTATGTCAGAAGAATTCTTTGAAGTGTTCGAATCTACTTTTAGTTTTTCTTTTATAAATTTAGAGCAACTAAATTTACATCTGGTAATCTTTTTTCTTTATATTGTAATGGATCTCCGATTTTAGATTATACATTAGTTTCTAGTATGATTAATTCAGTCTTTTTTATCTAAATGAATAAGTTCAATCAGTTGCTCAGACTACTACTCAATACGTTCTGCGTGAAGAATTTTATTACAATTTATGGCATTTCCAATAAAATTGGTTATTCTAGTCATTACTGTACTCATTACTTTTCGCATGTCTTTATTTTTTCTTAAATTAGCTATTTTTTTAAACTGAAATGTAAACCAGTTACAAAAAGTCAGCCCTAGCTGTTTTTCTAGAGTCATTGTTTTGTTCAATCTGTGATTACATAGCTTCACTGAGCACAAATTGTGAGAATTTACCGAGCGTGGAATTTTTTTATATTGATCTAAGAATTACATGTCGACTACATACATTTAGTTTTACAGTGTTCAATGCCCCTTTTAATATTATTTACAGATAGTACAATTATTTTGCTTAATTATAAGTTTACCTAATCAGCTCGAGTTTCACAAATGATTGTGTATTCTTTTAAATGCTTCTCTCTTTATCTCTTGTTTGCATCAAAACTAAAGCTGATTTTCATGATACTAGTTCAAGTGGTGAATAAACTTATTCACTATAGGTGTGAATAGACATGGCAGTGAAAGTGTCATATCATATCAACGAGACTTAAAATACTTCAAAGAGAAAGCTGATAGGTTCCTCACAGATTTTGATCTGATCGTACAGTACCTATTGCAGCGAATGCCCTCACTTAGGTTCACCGAAATTGGCTCTACCTCATTTAACCCGTTATCTCACTGACTGAAGAAAAGTTGTTTTCAGATGTAAGTCTCTTTACAAACTGAGCTTCCATAACCAATAAAGACGTGTCTTTAGAAGTCCCAGACAACAGTAATATACTAACCTTTCTCCCATTAATAGCTCGACATCTGTGGAAATGATCTGAAATAACATTTCATTTGAGAACTAGATCCCTTTGGAAACTATCGGAGGGATCCTTACTTCATGGTAATATGTAGACAACATTTTAGTTTCCGTTGTGTTAGCTTTCCATTCAAGTTTCTTGGAATTCATATTTCAACTGAATGATTCCGGGTTGAACACGATAATTAGTTCTACAGATTATCTTTGAGATTGTCAATCAAATCTAGTTATTTATAACGTCAGATCTACTCCCAATGAAGTAAATCTGGGATATTATGAAAGGGGGGGGGAACTCAGGCTATATTCAAAACAGTTAGGAAAATATAAGGAAAAAAAATTAAATACTGATTGAATGTTGCATATGAATTATAATCAATTTTTGAAATATTTCAAATATATTATATACATGATTCTTTTCGTCACTCGAAAGCTGTATATTCGATATTAGATTTTGATATTTGAATTATTAAGAAAAATAATGTAAATGGGATAATTATTAAAAACAGTTTATCAATGTTATTAATGTTAAATGGAACTGGTTACATCTGTTCTGAACTTGATTGAGTTTATTAAAATCGAAACGAAACAGCTTCTCCAAATTTATAAGCGATCGATATGTTGATTATCTTTTTAATGAAACGCAGTATTTTAAAAGGAATAGTAAAAGAACGGAAAGTAAAATTACAATTGCTGAAAGGACTTGTTCAACATGAACTGAGAATTTGTTTGAAACGTGCTTTGTTGTGATTAAATAAGTTATGTCAAACTCAAAGCATCGGTTTTCGATATTGCTTAGAGTGGCAGAAACTCAACAGAACAAAGTTCTCAAATATATTGATTCTTTTCAAAACATGGTTAGAAGGAAATGCATTCAAATTCCAAATGTTATTCAATTTTTGTTCAGGTTTTTAGTGGTTTAGATAGTTGTGAAAATAATTGCTTATTGTGTATTTGTGTAATCTTTGATTGCTATCAAAGCAAGAAAAAGTCTATTGTTATATGCTTTGTAACATCCATAGAAGCGTGAGATAGAGATTAAATAGACAAACTTTACATTATAAAATTAAAATATATAGAATTAACTATATAAAGTAATAATGTTCATAAATAACTAAAAATGATCCTTAAAGCAACAAAATTTAAATAACAAGAAATGATATATGAGTAATAAAACACATCTTTTCACTAAATTTGTACATCAATAAAGGAGAATATCGATTAATTTATTTTAATTTTCTATAAATAGTAAAAAAGAAGGTAAATGCTAGCCATATATATCATAAGGATATTTATATGTTCTCATCTTATTTCTTATAATTGAAGAATTACTTGCATTTATCACTCAAGAACATTAAGTCACTTTTCATTAAACATACTAAAGAATCATTTCTCCATCTATACAAAGTACTACAAATTCATCATCCTGATTTAATTCTAAGAAGTTATCTCGTTCTAAATATACATACAAAATTTATTCAATAAATCAACTTAAAATTAATTTGGATGCATTCATGTTAGTAAAAAAGAGAAAAAAGAAACAACTTTATTTCTTCAAATTTGAATTTTGATATTTTCCCCATTTAATCAATAATTATATTTGTTATCTTAATTTTTTTTCAAGTTGACTTCCAAAAATTATTATTTCTTGATGTTAAAACTCAGAAATTATTTATTTAAAAATGTTGTGCTGTAATAAATATTTAAATTTTAAAGTGTTTCTTATTTAGAATGCACTTAATAAAGTTCTGTATTAATTAATTCATATATATCTTCAATGAGTTATGTTGATTCTTGATTATATATATTTATATATTTAAATTAACATCAACGTATACGCAGATTGGCCGATTTAGTTATATGAAACTATCGCTCTAAATCTACTGTTTAAACTCTTTTCTGTTCGATGAACTATTGCATCGTTAATAACTGGAATTAAATTATAAATAAATGAAAAACCTAAATAATACATAACCTGCAAAAGATTTCTAGAATCACAGGTGAAAAGATTCGATTAATATACTTGCAGAAAGAAAAGAACACTTTTCGAAAGATTATGCAATTTTCTGAAAGGAAACTTGATACTGAAAAACCCATCGACAAATGTAAGTGAAGAGTTCGTTTTCCATACAAAGTTGCATCCGAAAAACACATTCCTATTAAACCTTATGAACCATTTTTTCGGAAAACTAAAAAGTAAATAGAAGAAATACGTACTTGACTGTATATCATAGAAAGTATATATATATATATATATATATATATATATATACGTAGGGTGATCCAAAAAAATGTTTACAAGCAGAAGCATTTGAAACGTAATAATTGTGGAGCGAATATTTCCACCCAGGTTGGCTGACAGATGGCGCTAGTTGTTCTACAGCGGTTCTACGAGTAAGTAGCGTCAGTACGTAGACACTTAGGAGCGACAGTAAAGGCACGACGTCTAGAAAAGTGGTCTCGCATAAAGGTGCGAGCCGTAATTCGATTCTTACGAGCCAAGAATGAGTCCGCATCCGAAATTCACAGACAAATCGTTGAGGTATACGGGGACAAAGCAATGAATAGACAACAGGTAGCGAAATGGTGGTGTTCTTTTCAAACGGGCAGGGAGCATGTGGAAAACCGCAATATGGAAGCGAGCGGCCGTTCAAGTTCTTCAAGGACGGATATCAACACGGCACGTGTTGAAGAAATCATCCAAAGGGATCGACGAGTAACCGTGCGTGAGATTGCCTCAGAGTTGGACCTGAGTTATGGTAATGTTCAGCGTATCGTAACCGATGAGTTGCGATATTCCAAAGTTTGTGCCCGCTGGGTTCCACGTGCGTTGTCCGCGGAGCATAAGGCCACTCGAATGATGTGCACCGTCACATTTCTTCAGCGATACCATTCAGACGGCCAACACTTCACTGATCGCATCGTTACCGGTGATGAAAGATGTCTTCATCACTTCACCCCCACATCCAAAAGAGTCACGATGGAGTGGAAACACGCAGGATCACCGACGGGGAAGAAGTTTAAGGTCACACCCTCTGCCGGTAAAGTGATGGCAACCATTTTCTGGGATACGACTGGTGTTATCATAATCGAGAATTTGGAGCATGGCCATACCATTAATGCCGATCGTTATTGTGCCACCTTAACGAAATTGCGTGAAGCCATCCGACTCAAACGGCCTGGATTACTGAGCAAAGGCGTCATTCTTCTGCATGATAATGCCAGGCCCCATACAGCTCGCCAGACTCAGGAATTCCTGTAAAGGTTCAAGTGGGAGGTCTGGAATCACTCCTCATACAGCCCCGATTTGGCTCCAAGTGACTATTTCATTTTTCCGGCGTTGAAGCAAAACTTATCCGGAACACGGTTCACCTCATACGATGCAGTGAAAACATCTGCCGAGAAATGGCTCAATGAGCAGGGCCCTGATTACTACCAAGACGGGATAAACAAGTTGGTCGAACGTTCTGACAAATGCCTAAATAGGTTTGGCGACTATGTGGAAAAGTGAATGCCAGATGTGTCTCTTAATTCCCAATTGTATCTTGTTTCTATTGTTAATAAATACTTTTTCATTTGCCTTGTAAACTTTTTTTTGGATCACCCCTCATATATATATATATATATATATATATATATATATATATATCAAACCTGAGGATATTAACCTCGTTGGAAAATAAGCAATTAGAATTCTTCTTCAGTGACACGAAAATTTCTGAACGACGCAATCGTATCGTGTAACGCAAAGTTATGTAAGGAAAAAAATATATGATCAATCTAAATTTTTCTGAGAGATTAGGTACTTTAAAAAAATAATTTTGGGAGTGAATTTAGATCCCAGATATTATTTTATAGTAGCGAGTTTGATTTTACATTATGCAAAAGAATATTCTGAGCTGCTTAAAATCATTTTGGGGCATTTTTTTTCATTTGAAGAATCATTGCGAATACATAAAATTTCTAATAATATTACTTTTGTATACAGTTTTATTTGGTCCTTGTGCAGTAATTATTTGCTTCATTAAAATGCATTCATTTCTTTGTTGAAAAGTGCCTTCATTTTTATTTTAATATTTGAGATGTATATGAGGATAAAAAATATTATCACCTCTCTCTCTCACTGTATATTGTGAAAAACGAATTGTGGATAGGCATAAATTGTCTTTTCCTGGATGGTATACATGATTCATGTTTATTTTTCAATATTATTAAGAGCAAAAAACCTCATTTAAACTGTTTTAGAATGTGAATATAGAATAAATTATAATTTCTTAAAATTCATTTTTTCTTGAATATTCAGTTTCATTTGCTTGTAATTCTACTCTTTTCTCATTAAAAAAATAATGATATTCATTTACTGTAATGATTAAACACTAGTAGTATTTTAGTTTTCTTATGGCACAATTAATGTTCTTCTAATTTGTTTCAAAAATAACTTGATTTTTGTTTGAAACACTTTTAGAACCATTTCAAATTTTATGATGGCTTTATCATTTAAATATCATTCCAAACGTGTGTAGTTCCACATTACTTTTCCTCTCATTTGAATTCATTTCAAAAATTTAAAGACACTATTTTATACTATAAGATAGATTTTTTAAGGGCATCATACACAGGACATGCGAGTGAAAATAAAAATCCGAATATAAGACTCTTTCTATTTTATGAAATTTATGTTTTAAAATTATTTGTAGAACTTCTGTTTTTTTTGTATACTTAATAGTTATGTATTATTCATTACATAGAACTATAAAAGCATTTTTTTCTGAAGAAAAGTTTTTCTTTTTCTTTGAATTGTATATAGAACTGATTTTTCAGATATATTTGTATTTAGGTACCATTTTTAAAAATATTATTCCATAAATAGGCAAAATATTTACTCTTAATATATAAAACAATACACAAAAAATTGTGAACCAACTTTTTTAAATGATATTACTGTGTATTTTCTTTAAAAGAATTATAGAACTTTGCTATTTTGGAAATCTAAACTTTTTCTTCCTTTCATATAACAACTATTTCTTGAAATATAGGTATTATTTGCAGAAATTTTTTTTTAGTTCACTATATGCATAAATACCATTTAAAGAAGCATAAAAAATATAGAACCATATTGCGAAATAGTTTTTTTTTTAAAATGATACCTAAATACAAATATATTTCACAAATCATGTCAATATTCAACTAAGAGGGGAAAAACCTTTTCGACAAAACTAAGCTCTACTAATCTAAGCTCCACTTTTCGACAAAAGCTCTACTAGTAATATGAAATATATATATATCACAAAAACAAGGAGTCTTAAAGATTATATCCACTATTTCTCGTATGTCCTGGTATCTTAGACACATCGTTGCAACTTAGTATACTGAATGTTTAAATAACGAGACAATTATATGGAAATATTTACATTTTAATTCTTGAATCTGTACACACACACACACGCAGAGAGAGAGAGAGAGAGTTGGGTTTGACTTGACTGGTGTGTTCTTGAGTAGGTTATTGAATTTTAGAGTTGTATTTGACAGTATTATGGCGCAAGAGTCGGATAGAAGTAGTGTTTTGCCACAAAGTCCTATATATAAATACAGACAATACACTTCATAATTATGAACCTCAGTCAGGAGACAAAGTCGGTGTCGGAGCACGAGACAACCCGAACATCACTACAAAGAAAATGTGAGTACGTTCATCTCCGAAACATCTTACGTGCATCATCTTTTTTACATGATGGGTCTTAGATGGAAGCAGGACTCAAACATGAGTACCGTTTGAAGCATCGTCAATAACAACCTCGATGTCATGACCACTCTGCTACTTAGGATACTTGATTCAGAAGTTCCAATAAAAATGCAATGCTATTATTGATTGAATGGTTTTATAAGAACGGAGCAATGAAAACTATTATTCCCAATACAATGTTTATCATGTGCAATGGTTTTGTGAGCCTGCGAAAATATCATTAATATGTCACGTACATTAGTGTATTGTATATTTAGATATAAATAATTTCTTGAACAGAAAAACTCTTTGTCGAGTGACTAAAGATTGTGGAAAGAAACGATAGAAAAATTTACAGATCTACGTAACATTATTTGAAAACCATGAAATTCTTACATAAAAAGAAACAACAATTTATAAATAACTTTTGCATAGCAAACGTGTGTTATAGAAGTAATCTACTTATGGTTTTATTATGAACTTGAACTTATAAAACATATTTTTCACGCATTTCACTCTTATAAAAATAAAGGCTTTTTTGGAATAAGTAACATCAGTAAGTGTATGAATATTTTTGTTCTTTGATTCGTACAAACAAAGTTAAATCGGAATTTCTTCTTTTTAAACTAAAACACGTAGAAATCAATATGAGATGTTTCATAAAATTTCCTGTATATATGAGCTATATATTTTTATACATGTTTTATTGGAACAAAATCAGCATCGCATGTTTTATTTCATCGAAATAGGAAGCGGCGAGAAATCGGTTCATAAACAAGATTTCCTTATTTGTTATGCAAATCTTATACTGTACGCTCTTTCAAAACATTTCATGAAGTCCACTTGTTAATATTTTATTTCAACGAAGAATGTAGGTTTTTAAACTCATTTTAAATTCAGAATAACATTCATTTAGAAAAAAGCGTCGATTTTCTTGCTTTATACAGTAAACAGACGAAGATATTACTTATTCGCTTACTTTTAAAAGGCGATGGATAAGCAACATTTTCTTTGTGTTCTATCTCCAGTTTTATTTGATCCCAGAATTTTATATAGTTAGTTTGGTTTTGTACTTTTCTCCATCCAATAAGATGTAAAGAAAATATATTTCAAGTATTTTCTTTTGTTGAAAATATATCTCAAAATATTATCTGTTGAGGGTTGAAAAATTTATTATGCAAAAAAATACAATCTGCTTAAAAGTTTTCTAAGTTTATAAATAGCTAATATCTTTTGAAAGGTGACTTTCAAATATAGAATCTTCAATCAGAGCTGATTTGTCGTAACGTAAAGAGCTTAGGATGTATATAATTAATAGTAGAAAAAAATGCGCGAATAAACAGACACACATATATATTTAAAGATACATGTAATTATATATACAGAAAATAATTTTAAATAGATGTAATTTTAACATGTAAGCAAAACCATTCTAACTATACATTATAACATTAAAAACAACCTAAGTTTTATCCCTTTTAAAACTGGAGAATAAGAAGGACTCAACAAACTTACTTTGTCCAATACTTTTTAGCACGAATAATAATATAAATAATAATACTGCATATGTCTTCCCCAAACAGACCCTTTTTAAATTTGACCGATTCAATTATAGTAAGAAAAATTACAGAAAAAAGTAACTGATTGCAGAAACATAAAATTCAGCTCTTCAAAAACAGCTTTGCTCTTAAATATAAATATAAATTATTGTGGACATATTATTATTAATAGATTGAAATCAGTTTCAAAGCTCAAAAAGTGCCGAAACTGTTGTCTTTCTTACATCTAAGTAGTAGTAAAATGCTTGGAAATAGAGTAAAATTAAATTCTTCTTTAATTAAAAGTGGTACCGTAACAGAAAAAAAAGTCTGACTAAAATATTTTAACACTCTTAATTTCGTTATTTAAGCTTCATCACTTTCGTTTAAATTGTATCGTGGTCATGGAGTGCTAATTCTGTAGACTGTGAATTAAAGCGATTTCTCTTTTTTCACACTAAAGGAAAGTAGACAATTACTTTCAATCCATTTGCATAGAAAGGCTTATGATTAATTTAATTTTACCAATTGTTTCAGGAAAGGTAAGAGTACAATTGAAGAAACCCCGTCTTACGTTTCAGTTTGTTTTTATCAAACTACAAAGTTAAAAATTTACTAGTCCATTCAAAGAAATTGAAATGTAAACGTCATAAGAAATGCAAATAAATACTCTTTGTGTTTTCCAGAAAACATTACTCTTATCAACAATAGAAAAAATAAAATCTAAATCATATGATATTTTAAAGTCTAATTGTTGCTCATATCTTATAAAATATTAATCTCTATGTAGTTTCTTTTTTGTAAATTTATCAGTTTAGATACTTGATTGATTGTTTTTATTAACGTAGCACTAGAAGTAACATGAGGGCTGTTGGCGATGGACCTCTAATTCTGTACCTCAGTCAAGTGATGTGGAAGATACCTGAGCAAGCATTTCCCACTCTAACTAAGCTTCTACATCTTTATGAACTTGAGAGATTTAACGTGAATCAGCCCCGGATATACAGGGAGTCTTCAGTTGCATCGAGACTCGAACCCACAACTCCCCTGGACGAGTGTCCGCTACCAAAATCACCAAACTACTGCAGCCACTGAGTCTAGATACATAATAGAAATTATATTTGACAAATTTCACTCTGATAACTACTAATTGTATCTCTTTAGTAAAAAAGGAGCAAAAATACAAAATGATATTAAAATAGTTTTCTTAATATTAGTTAAAATAATTTTTTAAAATTATTTTCCCCCTTCGAAATAAAATTTAATTAATATTTGACATCATTTAATTTAAGAATCTAATTTTAAAATTAGAGTTACCCTTGAATTTATCACGTTTTTGGCTGCAATGATAAAAATGAACTTTTTTTAGTTGCTATATGTATATATATGCTATATATATATATATGCTCTATAACTCACTAATATATGTATATGTAATATATATATATATATATATAATATGTATATATATGTATATATATATATATATATATATATAACACAGTGATCATATCCAAGTCTAAACATTGGTAACATTTACTATTTTTGCAGTATTTGTTCATCAACATACCTTTTGTTGATCACCTTTTAGTTGATACAATCGTTCAACGCTTAGCCCCAATTTTTCCTCAAAATCTTTTTTGTTGCGAGTAAATAGCGATAAACAGCTTTCTGAATCATCGACTCGTTGCTGTTTTTGTTCCATCGAAAGCAATCGCGGCACCCACTTGGAAAAAACCTTTTTCACTTCACTTCAAAAAACCATTTTCCTGGTCCGATCGACTTAAAATTTTGACACGTTTCAAGCAAAGGTTAGTACTCTAGAAAGACCTGGTTACTGGTTTACTACGTATTTTTTTTGTCGAGAAATCGTTATTTTTAGCAGATATTTTCCATTTTGCTGTTTTTTTTCCCTATATTTATATTTATACAACAGCGAAAGAAAGCTCTATATTTAGCTTTGTTTTTTGCTTCAACCCACATAGTAATGCAACGAAGCCTTGGAATTTACAACTTTATCCTCTAACCATTAATAATGTACTTCTTTGTTTTCATGGTGGGTAAAAAGTATTAACTGGCTTATTGACCCGAGAATTATATCTTCTCGTAAAGGTAAGATCTTATCAGATGCTTGGTAGAGCTTGACAAAAGACATAATAAATAGTTTTTACGTCTTTGTTTTACAAAGATTAGTTTCGAGTTAGTTAGAACCCATCTGATCAAAATAAAACTTATTCTTTAAACTAAAAATTAAAAAGTCTTTTCATTTTTTTCTGATAAAAGTACTTGTTTGTGAAATTTTAAAATCACTTTAATGAAAATACATTTTTTGAAAGTTTAGACTTAGTCATTAAGTTTTGAAATGATTAAAAAATAATGTTTTCAAACCTTAAAATTTTGTCTCAATAGAGAAATAATTATCTTTCTACACTCAGGGAAATTAGAACTTAAAACACTTCTAGCGCATCTCTATCTATCTATATAAATTAACGATTTTAAAGACAGTGACTCTTCACAAACAGTGATGTAGCGTTACATTTTATTATCCTTTGAAGTTAAGGATAAAGGAATTTTAGAAATGCTTACAAGAGACGATAATAATTTCCTGCTCAAGGTTGGAGCTGTATTTTGATTAATCAGAGAGCATTTACTAAAATTTGTTCTTGGTAGAACTTTGAATAAAAGTGAAGGGCATTCGTTATTAATAATCTGAAATGTAAATAATCAAGCATTTGTGCTTTTCCTTGAAAACGCATCGGTATTTTGGTCTTTAACGATGTCGTTTAGTTTCTTCTTAGAATTCTTGAGTATTTCATCCCATCCTGCTGATCTCTGAACTTAAGCTATGGTGATTTATAATTGTTTCTCTAAATAAAACAGAACCAGCAAGAATATGCCTTTACCTCATCAGATGAGACAAAATCGATACCTCAGAAAGCATTATGGCTGGTAGCATAAAATGTTGTCTATAAACTCTTTCCAAAATTGTATGGGATCTTACAAAAATGTGTTTTTATGCAACATATATTTTCAACTGATATCCATTGCAAATTATTCATTAGAAATCAAATGTACTTTTGACAGATACAATGAATATTTACGAAAAATATGTAATGTAGGTTTTCATTCATTAAAACTATTTTGAAAGTTTTCGTGTCAGTACTTTAAATTAATTTAAACAAGGAATTTATGTTTACTTCTTGAAATTGCGTGACCTCATCTCAAACCTCTTCTAATTTTCACTTTAATCGAGCTTATAGTATAAATTTCACAGCAATTCCTTTGCTTTACTTCGTATAACAATTTAAAATGGCTTGAATTCATAAAGAAGAATTTTGAATTCATAATGAAGGTAAAGCTATAATGTTTCAATCCATAATATCTAACGATAAAATGTTGAACATTAAAAAAAAACTTTGAGAAAAAACTCGTATTCCATTTTGTCAATAAAAGAATATTTTTTTTGATTACTTCTTTGTGATTTCTAAATACGTTACCTAAAACTTTATAGGTACGATTTTATGAAATTTATATTCAAATATATATGAGTCTATTTCCCCACTAAGTATAAAATGTTTTCTTGGTTGAATTTAATAGAATTTTTTCTCAAGCGGAATAACAATTTTCTAAATCATTTGATTGCATAATAAAACATCTTTTAGAAGAAAAAAAATGTTTCCTCATCCATTACTGGTCTGCTATTAAACACACAACTGTATTTGTGTACTAATTATTATTAATCCAAAATATGATCAGAGGACTCATCAGAGGACTCATCTAAAACGGAAGTTAAAATTGTTAAGCAAATAATGTCACAACAATAACTTTTTCCTTTCCTGAGTACTTAACGTCATCATGCTTCCATAAATTCATGGTAGAAATGATGATGTATACGAAAACTCGCGCTTTATGCTTTCTATTACTTCGCCGTCTAGCGGTTCACCACACTTGCTCTTTGCCTATGCATTATATGGTGAAAATTGCATGTTAAGATATTTTCTATCACACCTTAAATATTTTCCCATGAGTTTCAAGACACCGGCATATATATAAAATTTTGGGATTCAGTGCTTTCACCAAAAGCTTGTTTTCTGCATTTCATACTATTTTTCATGTTTTTGTTGTTCATTTTAAGAGTACATTTCCCATGGCCTTACTGTCTTTGGTAAACATTGATTCCCAGGATACCTAGCGATTCTTCTTTGTTTTTGACGGTTCTTTTTGTGAGCCAATTTTTAACTTTCCTCATTTTTCTTTGAGTCTAGAACACAGTTACATCTTTTTTGGTGAAAAATAGCTGAATTTGTCTCTTGCGACTAGCACTCAATTTAGTCTAAATATGTCTCAATTTCTTTGGATATTCCTATTTAATGACTAATTTTTTTGCTATGATAAAGAGGCAGACATACAGAGAAAATACTAATGTTATATTTTCTAAAAATATTCAATGACGAAAGAAGTAATATGCTTAGCTATCTTTCAGCTAAGAATTTTTTGGGAAAAAATGACAGAAAAAAATTCTTTTTTCAGAAAGGAAAAGTGGTGGAAATCCTTTCAGTTGGCTAAAGAATGTCTGGTACTGATTTGCGGAATTAATGGAATTTTGATGATGGTTGAATCGTTGCTGTAATGAGAGTAAAGTTAATGGGATTTTTGATATTCTTGACATTTTACTTTAGTTTAGTTCGAGTAATGAACGTAAAATGTGTTCGAAAATAGTTTTTGTAATTCCAAACTACTTGTCAAATGACAAAACAACATCTCGACTTTTCTTAATTGTAGCATTTAAAAAGGTTCTGATTTTCTGTTACATTTAACGTATGTACTTAATTTCTTATAAAACATATTTTGTGTAATCTAATAGGATATGCATAATGACTTTATTATTATTATTTTTATTTGATCATTGAATACACATTACTGTTTTTGTCATTTTACGAATATTTAATACATTCTTGCTATTTTTTTTATTTTCTTTGTTGTTTTAAATAATTTTTTGTGAACGCATGAAAAACTAGAACAATTAGGAGTTTTATAAATTAAGATTCGCAATTGGATGGTTTTATGAACACATTGCACTAAAAACAACACTAGAGATATTGGTGACAGACCTTGAAATTTTAAACATTGATCAAGTGACGAGGACAACATATGAGCTGGCACTTCTTTTGCCAAAGTCCTACACCACACTAATGGTAGAATTTTGAGCCTGGACAAATTTTACGTGTGCAAACCCCCAGCTACACGGTAGATCCTTAGTGGTATCAAAAATTGAAACCACGACTCGATAAAAACCGCCAGTCACGAGCCCACAACCCTGAACACTAGGCTATTGTGGCCTAAGAATCCCAAAACGTATTTAACAATAAATAAGGATTGACTGGTTATTTACTACTTTTGTTTAGAATATCTCTCGATAGACAAGAACGTAGGAGCACTTCCGCACTATTTATAATATTTTGGGTTTGGAAAAGGAGAGGTACTGTAGGATTTGGATAACCAACACATCTCTTTATGATCTTCTACTCGCTATCTAACTAGAAATTTTGTGTTTATGGTATACTAGTGGTCATGGTGGCCAACTTGTGGCTAGCCTTGTTTCCGTCCAGCCGGGGGTTCGAAATTTGTAGCGGAGTTGATGCACATTCAATATGTCGGGATCCCAAGTACTCACATGGATGTGGTGTGGGAGTTTTTAGAGGGAGGTGTGAGCTCAGGTGTAATCCTCTTAACTTAATTGAGGTTCACAATTAAGAGGTCTGTCACCAGTAGCCCATGTGTTGCATCTGAGTGCGACGTTAATAAACAATCAATCAAATACAATTTCAGTATAGAATTTTCCAATCAGCAGTGATGCTTTTCATTACTTGAAGAATCCCCTATGTTGCAAGATAGTTTGTAAGCTCATTCAATGACCAGCCTACGTGTAACATGTTGTCCTCTAATTATGTTTAGCGTACCATTAAAGTTATAAATTGTTTTTCGCTTCCAAAGAAGTACATTAATCTTACTGTGTCTTTTTTGTGAATATTTAGAAAAATATCCCATACATAAAATTGTAGTTTTTATGAAGCATACAGCTAAAATTAATAATTAATATACAGACATTTGATTATTAATACACTATAATTTCAAACAAAATTCTTCCGAATTGAATAGGATTGTTTTAGATTGAAATCGAATGAAGAATTGGAATTTGAAAATAATAATTTAAAAGCTGAACTACAACTTTCATTTCATATCTAAAACCCTTCCTTTCTATTCAGTGACACTGTAAGAAATAAAGCTTTTCTAAATTTTAATATTTAAAAGGGTTATTAATTTCTACCTTTGCATTTGATGTACTAGGACTGTATGATGTACGAGCATGCGTATGATGTACGAGTGAAATGTTCAACGAATATGTATAGTATTAATTAAATTGAAAATAATTTTTGGTCAACTAAATAAGCTTGAGACAGACTGATGAAAAAAAGATTTTATTTCTACTCTAAATATGTAATCTTTTCTTCTATTACTGATGCACAATTTTTTTGTAGTGATTAAATTGCTTTGTTTTATTAATTGCTTAATTATTGCCTTAAAACTTTTGCACTTGAATATATTTTATTCTGATTTAAAATTCGATGATTGTATTTCTTTAAAAATGACTAATTCAAGATAATATCTATAAAAATTGATGAATTTAATCAATTTGATAGAAAATAAATTCATATTTTAGAAAATAAACTTAAAACACATTTTTAATATTATCAACGTCATTTTATTATTAAAAAAATAAAGAAAGCCTGTTTATATGTAATTAAAAATAATTTACTTATAACATGTTTCATTTACAAAATAAGCCAGAAAAAATAAATCAAATATATGATCAAAAATGCGTTGTCTTTTAAAATGTTCTTAATGTCTATGGATAAAAATTGAGTATAAATCGTAAATTACACAACAAAATTTAAAGCCATTTATGTACATTTTAAATTTTTTATTTACTTAGAAAGTGACGTACCCTCACCCTGTAACGTGAGTACAATATTCAATCAGCCCAAGCCTCTCAGCGGATTACTTTCTTTAGGTAAGTGCGGGATTCATGAACTCGAGGAAACCTTAGTGATTCTTTCTTTCCATGGAGTTTACTATCTTTGGTAAGCACGTGAGTAACATTCCCGGGGCACCCTAGCTATCCTGCTCTGCTTTTGATATTTTTCTTACCAATCAATGTTTAACATTTTTTTTATTTCTTCTAATGATAATATCACTGTTATATACATTGTTTGACACATAATTGCTACATCTGGCTCTTGTTCCATGAACCTTTTAAGTTTTGCTTGCTCGCTCACTCTGCCAACCTGTTATAGCAAAACAATTAACCTTTATGGTGTAGCAATCAAATGTCGAAATTAAAAATGACAGATTCTCAATTTTTTTTATTTATAAGTCTAAGTAATACTTTCTAGATATTAAGTGCAAGTTCGTAGATAAGTATTTTTCTTTTTTCTGTCACGATATCATTTAATATTTATAGTTATTAAAATAAGCAATTGTAGAAATCACGATCAATTTTTCTAAATTAAGATAAATTATAAATAGGATAACTCAGAGTGTTTAATAAGAAATGAGATATCTATTTTTTGAAGTGGAATGTTTTAAAAATGCATCGTTATAATAAAAAAAATGAATTTTCTTATTTTTGAGATTTATTAATACAACTGAATCTCAATCTAAATTTGATGTTAAAAGTAAACGTTACTTATATTTTCGAATTAATTGCACTTTGAAATAATTGCTTAAGATTGCTCTTACAGTCCTGAGGGAAAATATCGCGTCACAAAAACAGATGACACAAGACGACATATTTTCCATATTTTTATGAAATGTAAGGATACTTCATAATATATTGAAACCACAACAAAAATTCATGTAAGTGTAGGTACATTACATAAAGTTTATAAAAATTAAAGAAATTAGCCCACAGTTGATATTTGAAAATATTTAAAGTTAATAAGATCCATTTTTAGTAACACAGGAACTACTTTTTTGCTTTGATTGTCGGTTCATAGAACTAAATAGAATTTGAAAGGTCTCGGAACCAATGTTACTTCAGTAAGTCTTATAATTACTGTTCCTAAATCAGATTAGAGTTCTTGCTGTACTGTTGCTAATTATTGTAAGCATCCCGAACTAGAAAGCGCATTGGATTCTAATCGGGACTACGTGATGGCCGTTGCATAGTTTTTACCTCGTTTGTCTTCATCTAGAAATTTGTGGGACGCGAGATATGCACAAATATAATGTCTTGTGGAAAAACATTATCTCCAAATGTAATCAGAGGATAGACCAGCAACAGAATATTTGCCAGTATGTCCCGATATAACACTAAATTAATTTGTTGTTGAAAAAACCCATTTCATTTGCACCACAATAACTCGAGCAAACCCCGCTCCGCACATAGTGCACTACGGGTTAAAGTTACACTATCAGCTAGAAATGCAGTCCAAATCAAGTCAAATATTCTTACGATTTGGCGTTGAGAAAAAAATATAGGTTGTCTTTCGTTACGCAGATCTTTCCAATAAAACTAAAATATGTCTGGTCTATCTAAATTAAACTTTTTTTTCTGAGGGGAACAGAGCATCATTTCCGGTTGGTGGTAGTCATTAAGCGTTTTCTGCTTAACTTTATACGTGAATCAACATACCGCTTAGAAAAGGTAGATTTTAATTTTTCACCTTCCTATGTACAACATTAGGATTTACATGCAATGCATTTTTGTTGTTCAGCAAGCACATGGGATACTGAATCTCATGTTTATTGTAAGAGGTTTTTTCTTGCAAGCACGCCTATTGATCTGTTTTTCTTGACAGGAAGAAATTATATCTTCATCTGCTTCTTCAACCTCTTGAGTCTTAGCTACCAGGATTAATCTGAGAAGATCTTATGAACAGAACTTGATCTTCCAATTTTTGAACAATTTCAGCACCAGACATTTTTAAAAATTAGTATCTTGTGTTGTTTACTTTTGATAAGTGTAATTATTTCATCATTGTTTTAAAATACACAAGAATAAAACAATTCTATAACCGCAAAACTTTTATTTGTTTCTAAAATCCGCAATTAAAGCCTCCCTAGTTTATTTACTCATTTAGAAAAAGTAATACGTGGAACGACTTTACATTTTTTTCAAGATGCCAGTCGCTGATTTTGATACATTTTACATAATGAAAGAATATCAGGTTTTGTTTTACAAATATACATTAGTTTATTATTCAATAACGCCAATTTAAGCCATAAGTAATTTGTAAGCTTCAACTCGTAGTAATTTTCCATATTTAATGATTTTTCTCCCGACTTATTTTTTTCCAGTTTTGTAAGTATGCCCTACTCAAATGCCCACTTAACACACACACACACACACACACACACACACACACAACTAATATTGAACCTTGGCCTCATCTTCGTCAATTTGAGAACTTTAAGCACGAAGCATCAGCTCCGTTACATGGTCTTATTAGAATGACGACATCTGAACCAGATAACAGTTAGTTACGAGTGTGCAACCCGACTAATCACGCAATCATGAATTGATTAAAGTGTTCGTATTTAGCGGAGAGTTGTGTTAAAATGTTATTCAGAATTTTGCAGAATTTATTGAGAATTACGAGATTTTATACAGATAAGACAATTACGAGTATGCCATCCATTAATTATGTTCTCAGGAACTACTAGAATATCATACCTACCAGATTACAGTAGAACTATAATTTCTCTCCGACGCTTAGGTTTAAATCTATATCTTTTTTCGAATACATTTTAGCTAAGAATGAGGCACTTAAAAGAACTATCTATGTTAATGAATTTTTCAACATTTAATTCTATTTATGCTTTTATGGTTTTTTTTTATCTACAGTTCTTAAGGCAAATACAAATATATTATGCACCTTAAATAACTCAAACTAATTTCTTTATAGTTCAGTTTTAAACACTGACAGATTTTCAAATTAGAATTTAGATGCACTACATTCAATTTGAAACGAGACACATAATAACTGTTAAATAAAACAATTGAAAGAAAGTGACTTTTAATCCAAGAGGAATTTAAAACAGTATTTTAAATAAAAAAAAAACTAGCATATTCTCCTTTAAAATACAAATATATTGCTTCTTATTTCAAAGAAGGAAGAAAGCGTGAAGAAAGTCTTTTAAAAGTGGTCGTCGAAATCTTGGATAACAGCTTTATAGTTTGAAGAGCTATCCAATTTAATTTTAGAAACTTGGCTTTTAACACCTAATTGATATGAGAAGTATTCGCTGAATTACCTCCCTTTTCAATTAAATTAAATCATGTTTCCTTCGGCTGCAGATATCTTAATTATTCCATCCTCAAAGGTCGGAATTTAATTAAAAATTCAATTACGTTAAATGTCGAACCACTTCAAGATTTGTAAGAAAAAGAATGTATTAGGATAATTTTAATTAGAATTTTCAATAAATATAAATTTTATTTTTTTTCTTTGATTTCCCAGAATGTGGCTTAGGAGATAAATATAAAACATATTGCAAGCAATTAAAATATTAAGAAAATAAAAGCTTATTTTTTTAAATTAATAGAGATTTGTTTTGAAATCTAAGCAAGCAATTGGTGGAAGATTTATTTTTCCCTTTTTTTTCTTCTGTAATTTTAAGGAATTTTTTTATAACCGGCGGCTTAGTAATTGCTTAATGATTTTTTCCCCCAAAAACTATTAATGAGTTTCAAAAATGTTTTTCTTAATTAGTTATTTTGAAGATTTGTATCTCACCCTAATCCAAACAAATGATTTATACTTAAAATTTGGCATTTTCTCGTAGGAGTAATAGTTTCCAACTACTTCTTCCAGAAATTAACTTCGAATCAGAAATTATCGTTTAAGTTATCAAATAAAGTGGATTTTTTTTCTGTTATCTTATAAACCTTTCAATTTTTTTTAAAAAAGTAAAAATCTGTAACATATTTCTTCTTTTGAAATGTGTCCATATCATGATAGATCCACCTCCATGCTTGACGTTTGAAAGGATACACTCACGATCATACGCTTGTGCAGATGTCTTTCAAACGTACACAAGTCCTGTCGTAGTGAAAAGTATGAAAGACGATTCGTCAGACCGTTAGACCATATTACTTTCTTCTATTTATCAATCGACCAGGTTTTGTGAGTGTGACATCATTGCAGACGACGTTTAGCATTAGTACCTGTGATAAGTGGCTTGGGAATTAATGCTCTGCCATAAATGTTCTGCGTATGAAGGTGCTTTACAACTGTAATCATTGACACTGAAGAATCTAGATGCAGATTGAGCTTTTTGGTCACTTTTGCTGCAGTTGTTCGCTTTTTAGACATTACAATCAGCATCCATATCTGTCAATATCTTTCACTGAGCTTATCCTTCCGTCTACTATTTTGCTTTGCCAAGCTTGTCTCACTACGATGTGTGTTTGCTGTCATGACTTTAGAGACCATACCACTACAATCGCTTAAATGTTTTGATTACACTTCTCCAATTAGACGGGCTCGTACAATTTGTCCTCTTTGAAAATCTAAGAGGTCCGACATTTTACATTTTTAAAAATGTGGAACTTCAATAAAGTTTCCACATGCTACCCAAATATATATATTTCTGTTCATAAAAAAACTGGTACTATTATTATATTTTAATGCTTACGAAGCGCATTTAAAAATGTGACTTTAATTCACAAATTTCCCTTATTTTGATAACCACCTGTATATACCCCTCGTATACATATATAAATATCCTAAAGGATCCCTTACTTTGATAACTACCTGTATATACCCCTCGTATACATATATATATATATATTTCCTAAAGGAGTCCTTTTTTTGAATTGCCCCCCCCCCTTAAAATCAAATTACCCCCTTGTGGGGCTCAGGCTCCACGTTAAGAAACACTGGTCTAGTACAATGACAGTTACTTACCTCTCACACACTCGACCAATTCACATACTCCAACGTCCAGTCTAGCCAACTTAGGAAATTTAGCTATTTCATGTGACAATGTCAATGTTGTTATTGATACACGATCCATTCCCTCACTTATTTCTGCAGATATTGTTGAAGAAATTTATATTACCATGGAAAAAGACTAGACCTATCAAAGTAAACCGAACCCGTAGTAAATTCCAACTTAATCAAATGTGTGAATCATATTTAAGAATATAATAAATGAACAGAAAAGTAAAATTATATATTATTAACAATCATTTACCTATCTTATCTTTCGAGTGCCATATTTAATCGTCGTTTGTAATCAAAACCGAATAATACAAAATGAAAATTTTTTGCAAATTCTAATACCGAAAATGAACATTAATTGACTTTACATATAGCAGAAGAAGCAAAGGGCACTGAAAAAAAATCCTTCTTCTTTCTTTCCTCCTTCTGTAATGTCTCCGGTATTAAATCATAACACATCTGCTACTTACGACTTTTCTCTCTATTTTATTTTGAAAGATCTCGAAAATTCTCATAGAAAGTTTATTGGTTCTGATACATATGACATAAAGTGTTTATTCAAAACTGTGAGGAATCGTTTCTTTTTTCCCATCGGTGAATGAACAGCAAAAATAATATTCGCTAAAACTTTAATTGAAGGTCAGGCAAAAAGTTTTCTATATACGTAGCATACTCTTACAACATGGCTTTCGTTTATAAATGGTTTATTTAAAGAATTCTGCCATCAGTTAAAATCTACTGAAATTCATAGACAGGTAAGTAGAAGTAAATTACATCAAAACTAATCCTTTTTATCAAATATTTTATATAATCTGAACATTGTATAAATGAAATACATGATTCCCATAAATAAAGCTGTTTTATGCGGTGCTAAATCTATTTAATAAAGTAAAGGGGAACTTCGTATTTATGAAAAAATAGTCAGTGATAGGAATAAAAAACCCTTTCCAAGTAAAAATTATCAATTCAGTCAAGGACCCGACATGAACTCAAAACATAACTTTCATAGGTCTGAAATCCAAAATGGTAATGCATATAATAAACAAAAAAAAACTTATTTTAATTGTAATATGTCTGGACATATTTTTCGTTTCTGTCCCGATAAACATAAAGGTTTAAAATGTAGTGTTTGAAAAGATTTTGGTCATATTTCTGCAAAGTGTACCAATAAACCTATTCAAATCGAACCGATACTGATGTGTCAATTATAAATCATTGACCTCTTTTGATATATAAAACTCTTACTATTAGTGATAATTCATTTACTGCATTGATCAATACTGGTAGTCAGAAAACAATTCTAACGAAAAATACATACAAAAAAATTGGTTCACCACCTTTAACTACTTTTCATGGGTCACTTATAGCATTTGGTAATGGGTATATTACATCAATCGGTAGCTGTATACATGAGGTTATAGTAGATAATCAGAAATTTATCACTAACTTTTGTGCTGTTAATAACGAAATTATAATGTCAGATGCTATTATTGGCATGGATATTTTAGCACAGGCCGAAATAAAAATCAACACAGACAGAATCAAATTAAGAAAAATTTCGGATACTAAAACGGAAAATGCAGAACAATTTTCTATCTCTAATATCTGAACAAATGAAAAATTGGAGCTTGAAATCAGATCAGATGTTACTAAAACTCAACGAAATATTCTCCATAATTTGGTTTCAAGCTATAATTCAATTCAGACTAAAACTACTAATATCCAAATGTCTATTAACTTAAAGAATGAAACACCAATAACACATAGACCTCGGCAATTACCTTTTGTTGAAAGAAAAATTGAAGACATCCAAGTGATGAAATGGTTCGCTGATGGTATTGTTAAGCCATGCTCTTCTTATTTTTCAAGCCAAGTAGTTGTTGTCAGGAAAAAAGACTTATCCCCGAGAGTTTGTATTGATTGTACACAACTTATTAAAAACATTGTAAAAGGTAACTATCCCTCACTTTTAATAGATAATCTGCTTGACAACCTTCAAGATACAAATACATTCAGTACAACTGATGTACGTAACATTTTTTTCATTTAGAAATAGAAGTAATGAAATGACATTTTCATCCGAACTTGGAAAAATGCATTTTTTTTTCAAATATCTTTTTATCTTTTAGAGTGACTTTTTAATTTTTTTTGCATTATTTTGTGTTTACTTGTGTATTAACTTTTCTTTTCAATTTTTCATATATTGTGAAGTAGCTTCAATTTTTTGAATTTTCCTAATTGTTGATATTCAACCATATATTAATCAACTTTTAAGTGAGTATGTTCTTATTTCAATTGTGCTGTTGTTTTCAAAAATGTATGCATATATATTATTGTTTTAATTATACCTTTACTGGCTCGCCTGAGGTCAGTTGATATTATCGAATGGCCGATTGGGAGAATTGTCCAGATGTGCTACATCAGCGCCACCTTCAAAGCAGATTAGAAGGTTAGATCTCGAGGTGTAAGCTCGCAAAATGTGTGTCCATCTTTTTTCTTTAATTTTTCATCATTTAATAAACTATTCCCCCCTCCATAATCAGCTTGGTTCTTTTCAACATACCGATGCCGACCTCTACAATAATTTTGATATCTTGGTACTCAAACAATGGTAAACTTAATTATTCCTTAATATTATTAGCCCCATGTTAATAAAAATATCTCAGCTTTTTCCAACATTGTCATGTTTTCATAAAAGATTTGGTTTTTTACATACTGTTCCACTCACAAATCAACTTTTTGAATGTCTGTCTGTGTATACTGTTGGAGGATTTAATTATTATAACCCAACAAAAAATGTATTTATGTTATATATTTGGGTCCACTAGATCATATAACCATACATGTTTGGTCTTTTGCCTTCAAAAATGAAAACTTGGTAACTTATATTAATATTCTAAAACAAATTTTTCTGATTCAGATGGCATCTTAATTATTAACTGATAGTAATGATTCTTTTACCTCACATGGATTCAAACATTTCTTTAGAAACTACAGTGTCAAACACTTAGTAAATACTTCACACCACCCACAAAAAAAAAATAGAAAATGTGAATGTATGAATAATCTATTTGACTAAATTAAAATGGAATTCCCTCCGCGACTAAAATTCCTTGAACTATACGTTCGGAAAAAGTTATTAATGTGAATATAATTTAACACCACAACCTGATACAAAATTTCCTCCTGCTTATTTCTTTTATTGCATTTTACCATATAACTCTCCATTAACATGAAACTAATTATATCCTTCAGTAAAGTAAGCTAGAAAATTAGCTAAGGATAATGCAATCTAATATCATGATAAACACAAAATTAGATATAATGCCCTTTTGATAGATTCTCCATTTCAGCCGGGTGACATTTTGATGTAAGAGGAATTTATCCAAATAGTAGGAAAGTATCCCCAGTTTTTTCGGGACAATAGGAAGAAGTAAATAAACTTTCTGATGTAAATATTGAAGCAACTAAACTAAATGTTATAACTAAAAATCTTCATTATTGCTTATGTTTCAAAATTAAGAACTTATTACCTATCACAATAATTAAAGTTACGTCATGAATAACAATATTTTGCTCATACAAATAAATCAGTAAAAAAAATAAAATAAAAATTAAATAAATATATATTTTCTCCCTTCTTTTTTAAATTCACATGTTATTACATTCTTCTGTTGTCTTGCTACTTCACTCTTAGAAGGTTTTTTATGTCGTTGTGAATTCTATCTCAATAAGATAATAAAAATTAAATAGTTGAACAGAGGCATGATGGTCTTCTCAGAGTACTAGGGTTAATTATCGGTAAAAAATCGGTAAAAATTCGAACACCCTGGGCTTTAATGTTGTCGGGAAGTTTGTAGCCTACCCATGCAGCCAATTTCCATACCTTTTTGAGGTTTCTGAGATGACGAACGATAGGTGAATGATCCACTTTTAAGATCTCGTCCAGGATTTGAATCATCACGTTTTCGCCTTGGCTCTCAAAAGTGCTTGGTCGTCAACTGTTTGAAACGAACAAACCATTCCCTGCATCGACTTTCGCTGAATGTTCCTACTTCAAAAAATTCGCTGAGATCGCGAAATTACTATTCCACATTCCATCCTTTCTCGAAGTGAAGAAGTATAATATGAGTATGATTATCGACATTTATTTTTATAACCGAAATATAGAAGAGCATTCTTTATTAATAAATTTATGAAACATTGCAGAATTTTTTTAACAAATAAACTAAAGGCGCATGAAACTAAAGCATTTTCACTAAAGGCGCATGAAAACTATGCATGAATCCAATATGCTCTTTTTATATGTTAGTCCAGAAAACTGCTCATCATCCATAACACAGCTATGGAATGGGATCCGCCTCATTGCCATAGGCGCTGCTACCTGCGAGCGACATCACGTTATGCGAGAGGAAAAAGTTTGTGTGGTCGGATGACATGACAGAGTTTCAGTGTACATAGGGCGTGTATCTGTCTGACGTTTGGTAGTAGAACTACCATCATAGATTTTTATCGTGTAAGTGCTTGGAGCACTACCCAGTTACAACCAAATAGCCTAGCTAAATTAATTTCAGCTTATTTGTATGTAAACATTACTAACGTTTGTCTCAATTAACTGTATATAATCTAAATAATGATCTCTGTAGATAAATTGCTTTATCTCAAACTAAAATGCTTGTCATTTTGGAGCCTGGAACATTATACAAACACACACACATCCACGCACACTCAAACACACACACACGCACGCACGCACGCACACGCACGCACACGCGCGCGCGCACACACACACACACATATATATATATATAGTTCAGAATATAAATTTGGCGGGAAACAATAGCAATCTGTAATAGACTATTTTCTTGTAAATAATGTTTTTTTTATGAACAACTAACAGAGATTATTAAGAAGCATGAAGACAACTTAAATTTATTAATAAAAATTATTAAAATATTATAAAAATAACTTTGAAATTTATTTAAGCATGACATTAAAGAAAACTAGGAACTTTTAGGAAATTTATGGAATTCAGATAAAAAGAGTATAACAATGAAAAATATGAGAAATGTTTTTTTTTATATACATAAAAATACTGAAAAAAACTAAATTAAAAGTATTTTCCGCGATAAACATTTTTTTGTCTATATAAGTTTAATTTTTTACTAGGAGTATTATTTAATGATGATTTTGTGCACACATACTTTTTTAATTCACCAAACTATATGTGCGATAACTTAAAACAATTAAAAACACTTTCACTATGTCTTTACATTTAAAAATAAAACGTTCAAGACGACATTGATTAAAATGTTACAATTATATAGAAGATGAAAAAGGTAGACTGGCGAAAAACAATGTTTCCGGAATAAGATCTAAGATAAAAAAAAATGTATAAAAAACTAAATATTCACTGGTGCGTTAGTTGTCAGGAAAAAGAAAAGCAATTGAGAAAAAGTTAATGTTAAGGTGTGTTCATATCATTAGCATTAGTGTCTAAGAAGTTTATAATTATGCTGCTATATATGGTCACCAACGTACTTTATTAATGCAAAAAGAAAAGTTTTCCTTTCTTTTCATTTTATATAACGAATTTTTTTGGCCCCTGAATGAGAAAAGAAGAGTAAGGGATGAAGTCTAAGGAAGAGAAAGAATATGAAAAAAAAAAAAAAAAAAAAAAAAAAGAAAAAAGAAATAAGCGGCTAGTACAGCTGAATCAAACTTAATCTTTTTATTATTTTGAAAAGGAAATTGTTTAATTATTATTAATTATAATTTAATAAGTACAATAATTAATCAATGTAATAAAAAAGAACCATTCTTTTGATTGTTTAAAGATGAACTAAAAGGTATAACAATATTTTTTTTAATGTAAAATAATATATAATTTATAAAGGCTAGAGTCACTTGACTAAAGTATCTACTAGGTGATTTCCAATAAGTTAAGTATTTTATAGGTACTCACTTATATATGAGATCAAAAGAAGTAATAACACCTTGATATGTTATATTAAATTTCGTTATATTAAATTTCGAAACCAAATTTATGTTATATTAACACCAAATTTATGTTATATTAACACCAAATTTATGTTATATTAAATTTCAAAAGTTATTATTATATCTTTTATTCTATCTTTATACAAAAGTCCGACTTATTTTTTAAACTTATATTCATGTAATTATTTGTATGTCGGAATTTCAAGACTGAAAAGTAAGTGAGATTAACGTATGTACAAAATGTCAACTGAATTGGCAAATGTTAAGTGAAAGGCCTATCTCCCTCTCTCCATAAATTAATTACTGCATGAATATACCATGATATAGTATTATCATCAAAGTTACGCATGTATGGAGAATTTCACTTCGATTGGATGATAGATTGTGGATCAAAATTTGAGTATCAATTTCAAAAAACCCGGGCCTCAACTCCTACCCAAAGTACTAGGACGGGAATTTCTGTTCTTTTGGATGAACAATTCTTTACTGTTCTGTTTTTAAGGAACGGTTTTTCATTGATTCACTTGTTCATTAGATTTTCCGAGCGAAAACAATACAAGTTATTATGATTCGATTGAATTTAACATTATATAAAAATATTACATGATTAATACATGATAAGTACTAATGTGATTACTTTATACATTTGAGAAGATATCGAATTGGTTGAATTTTAGGAAAAAGAAATCACTTTTCGTATTAAATTAATACTTTATGAAATACTATTTTTAAATTTTATCAAGTGATGGTGAAAATAAAGTGTATATGCATGGTAATTTCTCTACATGAATATTTTCACCATATTAATGTTTTCATAATAATAAAATTAAAGCAAATCCTTGTGAAAAAGAAAATTAATATCGTTTTTATATTATAAAGTGTATTGTGAATTTTAGGCTAAAGCATTTAATATTTTAAAAGAAAAAATTAATTTAAAAAGTCCGCTTCTGATTTTTTAATAAACAATGCATTAGAAAATATACTATAGCAAAACAGCTAAAATAATATAAAAATTTATTTTATTTCAGTTTGTAGTATCTGCAAATATTAATTATTTTATGCATAAACTTATTTATTTTCTATATTTTTAGAACAAGTAACAAATCAATAAAATTACCCACGAAATATATTTAACATTTAATTTCATATTCTGCTCTTATTTGATTCCCTAACATACAAATAAAAAAAATAAAAACGGAAATTGCATAAAACATTTATATATATATATAAATATACGTATATACACTCATGGACAAAATAATTAGCACACCAAGAAATAATTGCGGGAACGTAACGAAACTTGGCATGAAGGTACATGTCGAGGAGATATGCAAATGATTAAAAATGCAGCGTGATTGCGCATTACGTATAGCCAGCAGAGGGCGTTTAACGTAGTTCTCCGTGGAGTATAAAACAGGTAACAAAAGCTTGTTTGAGTGTGCTGAATCGTTTACAAAGGAAGCGCTGAAGTAGACATGCCATTACGCCGTTTTCGAAGACAATATGAGCAGCTGTCGCAGTTTGAGAGGGGGAGAATCATCGGCATGGTGGAAGCTGGATGGTCAGCTAGGCGAGTAGCTCGTCAATTAGGCCGCTCTGATTGTGTTGTGAGGAGGTGTTGGGACCAGTGGATCCGAGAGATGTCATTTACACGAAGACCAGGCTCAGGACACGCTCTACAGACCAGTCGTCGAGAAGACCGCCACATCATAAGAAATGCACGCGTACAGCCAACTGCTTCATTGGCCGCCATCCAGGCACAGGTAGCACCTTCATTAGAAGCCCCTGTGTCCCCCTGTTTCTACTCGAATGATACGAAGGCGCCTGGCTGAAGGACATTCGGGATTCCCATTGCGTGTGCTGCCCTTGACGCCCATCCATCGACGTCTCCGTTTGGAGTGGTGCCACGCACGAGGAAACTGGACTGCAGCAGAATGAAACCAGGTCGTTTTTAACGACGAATCCAGATTCAATCTCAGCAGTGATGACAATCGTGTTCGTGTGTGGAGACTCCGTGGTGAAGCCTGGGAATGGAGAAAGTTTTTCTCTCAAATTATCAATTGGACGAAACCAACGTTTTTCCGGTCCTGAATATCCTCCCCAGACCTATCCGTTTCATCATCTATCAGCCAGCCATTAGGACCAAATAGATTCAGCCTGTATCTTTTACAGACATCCTAAACCTGTGGATTCCTCTTCCTTACATAGGACAACTAATCGGATTTCGCTGTAGTCTTGTACTGGATTCTCTAATTTCCCATTTTTCGTCATCAGGGAAGCTAACCAGATCTTTCTGAAGCCTTGTACTGGACCCTTAAATCTAATTTTCATTGTCCTCAGGGTAGTTACTCAGATCTACCTGTAGTTTTGTGCTGGACGCTTGAATTCAACTTTATCATCAGCGCAGCTAATCAGATAACCCAGTAGCTTTGTGCAGGACTCTCCCAATTCCATATAAATATTTAAGCATATTTTTTATTGAATATGTTCTAAGTATATTGACGAGTGTCGCTTTTCAACTTATTCACAATGCCGTATTAATATGACAAATAAATCTTGTATATATTAAATTGTCTTGGACTAATTGCAACTATTGATCAATTTATTTAAAAGGAGGTATAGGCTTGCAAATCTTATCTCTTCGTTATAATGCCGTGTTGAAATGAAGGCGGAATCTTGCCAGCTGTAATTTGAGGAGCGTTATCCGGTTTCTTCTCGTGTTGGCAAACGTTCATTCCACATGTTAATGAAATATAAACTTTTACTGGGTAAGTAGTTTCATGAGAGTAAGGCAGACAGAAAACATTCAAAAACTGTTATTTCGGCTTGAAAACTCATGGTTTGTCTCTTGGGACCGTAAAGGGATTCTCCTGTTTCAAATGCGTTCCGAGGGAAGTGTGGGGGTGGGAAGAAATCTTTACCAAACGGTTCTGAGAATCCCTAAAACTTTTGGAGGGCTATACAGAACAAAGAAATGGAAGGTAACGAAGAGAATGTGTTTTCTTGTTCCCACATAGCCAACGTCAAAAGCAGCTCTTGAAATCATTTGTTTGAGACGTTATGAACCACATTTTTTTTCATAGCTCTAATTTGGCATCTTTGTATTTTCATTTATTCACTTCTCTGTATTTTATGGGTAAAAAGGTTTTTCGAACAGTTATGAGGGGTATAGTGCAGTCAAACAGTGTGCCAAACAGGCGATTGGAAACAAAAAATAGAGAAGCCATTGGCTCTCGAAGCGCATTGTGAAGAAAAACGACTATTGTTTAGTATTAGTAGTGTTTGATGCACACATACGAAATTGCAAATTTTTCAAATATATATTAGATTTTGGAGTTTTAAACTGAGTACTCTCAATTTGTGAACAATTTTCGTACTATGGTTAACACGAGAAACTCTAGGTAAATGCTATTTATTGAAATCTATGATATTAGGATGTTTGAGTTTCATCATAAGTCATTATGGAAATAACTTAAATTAGTTGATTTGAATTTTTTTTTATCTCAGAATCTTTCTCATATAATAGATATTAAGAATTAAATTATATTTTTGAGCTATAATAAAATGATGAAGGCAATGTTTCAGCTAAAAGCTCTAACTTCAATTTTAAATACTAACATTCAATTTCAAATCGATTGTTAGGATGATTTCAAGAAACTTTCAATTCTTGCAATACGGTCATTGAAAGAAGAGAGAATAAAAATGGGTACTGTTATAGATATTTCAACTGAAATAATTTAAATTCTTTGAGTTTTTGTATATTGAGTTTTGTTTTTGTTTTCATTGCATTATTTTATGCAATATTTTATGCCTTATGATATTATTCTTCTCTACTGGGTCTACGTTTTTCAACGAAACAGTGTTCGTTCTCCAATGTTTATGCAATTAGGTAACAACCGAAGAGAACTAAATTTCCTAGATTCCTGTATAAGCTCTCCTCCTGTCATGAGGCTTAGATTGCTTATTGAGGAAATATTGTATTTCTAATATATATATATATATATAACTATATATATATATATATATAGATTGTAATAGTTGTAATTTGCGTCTTTCATTCCATTATTATAATTAATATAATTTATTAACCTCACTAACAGATACTTATATTTATTATTTATATGATCCTGAGAACTGTAATAACATTTGACAAATCAAAAAACTATTAAATTCTGTATCTAATTTCACGTGAGTGTTTGCCTGAACTCTGGACACATTTTTAGAGCATTATCGATTGGATTCTGCAGAGACTCTACAGGTTAAGGTTTTTCCTGGAACTCAGCCAAAACAACTTACTCTGTAATTAAAGTTTTTCTACCCTAATACCACTAATAAAAATAAGTCACCTGTTACACAAATAATATACACCATTTAAGCACCACCTATGTAAAGACTGTGAAAAAATGGTGAGTGCCTTTTAATCTTCCTTCAAGACTGATCTCGAAAGACAACACCTATGCAATTGCTGTAAAGTTCAAGTTCAACAGTAAAGAGACAAAAGTTTCTTATGAATCCATCCTACTCTTAAATCTAATCTTCAAAGAAAATGAACCAATATCGTACAGCAATATACTTTTCAATGCATTAGCTTGTGGCGTCTCTTATCAAATCACTTCTCACCTTGGTTTGAAGTTCACGTTAGAACAACCTGCTTCTGTATGCGTGTAGAGAATATAAATTGTTGGGATTTTGGGTGTGTTCCAGTGGTTTTAGTATTTATACCCATCATAAGAACACAGCGGAAGGAAAGGAGTATTGGCCTTGATGATTCAACTACTGTTCTCCGCCAACTGTCCAACATGAATTCTCTCATTTACCTATCCCGATTTCCTTCTCTTCATTGACGGCCGGAACTTGCCTGGAGATTAGTAGAAGATATCTTGAACTAGAGTAGATTCTCCGTTTTTCCAATGCATCTAATCAATGTTTTCTGGATACTCGAGGTTTGCTTGCATTGATGTCTACGAGATTACTCAATAGTTGTTCTTCGTTATTGTGTTCCATACAAGTTTGATAATTTTCTGATAGTAGCTGTATCTCATCAGTTTCAATAACTGTTATGTTTTCAAATTTTTAAGAGTAATATTCTTATACACAAAACTATATTTAATATGATAAATAAATGTTGATACTTTAAATGTTTAATTGTTCTAGAACATTCGAAAGTACTGGTCTGAGTAATTTTAAGTGTTGTATATGCCTGTACATCTAATTATCCCTTCAAGTTATATGATCTTTGCTAAAAGCATTTAATTTACATTCTTTCGAATTTATCTTAAATTTTAAAATATGCATCCCAGCTTTAATACCAATTATCAGTTCCTGAAGCTTAAAGGGTTTTTTAAACTATTTTCCTATTCCCCTCTTTTTTATTCCTTTGATACGTTATATATATATATATATATATATATATATATATATATATATATATATATATATATATATACTCCACTTTGATTTATTATAAGTAATAATACAGTTTTTCTAATGCGAGTTAAGAAGGGTTTTAAAGTTTATGGGCTATAGTTAGAATTAATGTTTTAACAGAAATCCTAAAGTGAAGAGATTTTTTTGCACTTCCTATTCAAACATTAATCACTCTTCATAAGCTCTAATATCATTAATCATAACTCATCTTTGAAATATGCAAAATGAAAATTCAACTCAATTTTTCAATGGACGGCTTTTTTAATCTTTAGTGAGTTTTTTTAGAAACATTCTCCGCCTTACTTCGAAAAAAAAATCAGTCCATGAGCTGAAGCTTATTCAACTAAATTTCTTAAATATTATTAATTTTTTGTTTGTTTTAAATCATATGTTAATTTTTAATAAAGAAATATATGATTTTTTGAATATATTCAGTTATATAACGCCAATGGCTAAATTATGGAATCCATAAAAATAGTACGTTTATTGCTTTATAACTCATACCACGTTTATCGAATAAATATCATACATTTATATATATACGTAAATATGATTTAAAGAAGAATGTAAGAATATAACTTTTATAATGTCATATGCTTTATTATATTAAAGTAGTGTTTATTAAGAAAAAAATTGAAACGTATAGAAAAATTAAAAATGCAAAATTTCTTGCCGTGTCAAATAGTAGAAAGTTGAGAAATATTCAGTCTTAAGTCCTCACAAAGACTAATGAAATGGAATAAAAAAAGGTTATTGGTTCTGTAGCTGCCATAATATGAAACCAAGATTGAATTACATTGATTCTATTTATTAGGTTTTGTTTCCGGATTATTTCCGATCAACAAAGTTTTTTTTTTAGTCGGCGCCATATGTTTTCAATCGAATTAAGGTATGGGATAATTCTAGGTAATATCAGGTACATGAACGTAACGATCTTTTACGTCATTTGTTAACAAGAGCATCATGACGTGTGTCTGTGTAGTTAAATCCTTTTAAAATGTCAACTATTCATCGCCCTTAAAAACATTACATATGGAAGGTTTGAATTCATCCTTGAGTAGAGGATTTATATATTTTTATTACACATTTTGTTGTCATATTCTGAATATCTGATTCTGATCTGAATATCTGATTCTGATCTGAGAATCTGAAGAACAATTTCGTTTGGCTAGGATATTTCTAATTAAAATGCATTAAAATACCTATGTTATAAATTTCCGTTACATTTTTTTAAAGGTAACTTTGGATATATTAAGTTTTTCTGCTATAAAGTTTCTCAGATAGTGTAATCATTTAATTAATCAAATATGGATTTTATGCATTGATTAAAAAGAATGATTTCTGTTAAGTAATATTTTTTTGAATTGTAGGAAATGTTCACAATAGCATGAAATAACTATTAGTTTTTAAGAACAGATTAGTATACAGTCTAAGAGTTATCGTGTATTTGGGATAAATTACAGGAGTAAATTTGAAGAAGAGAATTATCCCATGAATTCAAATATAGACAGAATAACTAGAAATTATAACAAAAAATACAACAAAATGTTAATATTAATAGAAATTTCTCAAAATAATATTAGAAATATATTTTTAACTATTTGTTTCTTGATTTTAATCTTCTGTTTGTAATTTTGAACATTTTGAGTGTTTTTAGTAAAAATACGTATTTTTAGAAGTATTCGGCTAAATAAGTTTCTAAAACCGTCAGCTATTAAAGTTTAACATTTTTGAAAGCGTGACAGTTTGGATCAAAGCTTCCTTTTCCGTACAAATCTGTGAGTTATTTCCCCGATTTTTCTCCTTTCAACTTTCAAAATATTTTCGACTGAATAGAAACGGGAAAACAACAGAAGGAGAAATCATGAAACAAAAGCGAGGAAGCAACTCAACTACTTTTTTACTGCCGAAAAGCTTTTAAACATATTTCTTTCTACATTTTTGTGAGTGAACTTTGAAATTCAATTTTGTTTCTTAAATCAGTCAACAACATGTTTCTCGTTTGCAAACCACAAATATTTTGAAGAAAATAAGAAATGCATTCAAGTTGAGAAAATAAATTTTTAAAAAAAGGGTCTCCTGCATTTTTGTGAAGGAGGATTTACTTAGATGATTCATTTGTTACGAAAATATAATTACTCATTTGGTGGAGAAAGCTTAATTCATCCTCTTAAGCTTATAAGTGTTTTCCATGAAATGTGTTGATTTATACTATGGAAAATTATTATATATAATGAAAAACTATTTATTTATTTTTTCTGATTCTAAGTGCGGATGGTCTGAACTCGTATCGTTAGTCGAAGAGAATATTATGCCCCCCCCCACACACACATATACGTATTTAAAGGTTTTAGAAAATTTACTTTACATCCTTATATTACCTTCTGATCGAAGTTAACATAACCTTTTAAGAATAAATTCCAATTTTCAGTCTCTAATAATAAAGAAGTTTAATCAACATTTTAATGTTATGAATTAATATAAAGTAAATTGAACATGAAAACGAAACATCTATCAATTTTCGCTTAATAATTCAAACAAATTATTATGAGTTGCAGAAATATTGATATTTTTTAATTATTATCTTTATTTTTGTGAATTTGAAGACTGTTTTATTGCATTAAAATGCACTTTATATACGAGGAAGGAATTATATCAGTAGATTTTGAAAGAAATAAGTATTGGGACCCTAAAACAGAAGATCAATATTTCTCAAGACTAATTTATTTGTGATTAGTGTATTATTAGTGAAAATGAAATTTATCTCGTTACATTGAAATTTGAATAAAAACAAGCCATATATATATAAATTAAATAAAAAAGTATAATTGAAAGACTTGACAGAGGATAACACTTGAAAAAATAATTCATATATTCTTAAATTTATTTTATTCATAAGTATTATTGATAATTTATCTCAACGCAGATATTAACAACAATTTCGATGTTACAATGGTAGAAAATTTTAAAATAAATTCTCTTTTTATTACCAAAATAGCTAGTATATACTATTAAGTTAACTTAATTCATTTTGTTCTTTTTCTAGAATTAAATCTTGAAATGATTGAATTACCTTTCATGCAAATATATTAAAAGTGATTGTCTCATTTCCTTCAGTTGGAAAAACGGAAATTATCTTTTTAGCTTTCAACTGAATACATTTTCTATGAAGACAATGAGTTTACGAGGAAATTATGGCCAAATCTCAGCAATTTCTTAAGGTAATGTTAGAGAAAATATTTAATAAGATTAAAAAGCCACGCAATTGTCTATATTTTACTATTTTTAAGAATGAATGATTAAGTCAGGAAGAAATAAGAAATATATAGATTTTGAATAACACTGCAAATTCTTATTGTATTTAATTTTGTATTTCTTGCATGAAGGAGAATATAAAGTATATTTACAAATTAATACATGCACTTTTTTCACTATATTACTCATCTTTCTATCATAATTATTTAATTGAAATAATTTTCATATACATTATATAGCATTGTTTATACATGGATATTTATGAACATTTTAAATTTAAAAGCATACTTGTTCAAATTTCCTTCAATAGGCATTTTGATAAATGTTTTTGGATGCTTGAAACACATATTATTTCATACATATAATCCACATATTAAATGAAACAGAACCATTTAAACTATATTTTTCTTAAATTCTCATTAGATTTAGTATTTATATAAAAGTCAAATTAATTGTATGAAATACCGTTACCAATTTAATTCAATGATAAAACTCAAGGCAAAATATAAACAAAACCTTACTTATTTTATAGCATTTCAAAAACAAATCGATAAACAATATTGAGAATCTATAAAATTATTTTTACTTCCGTAATAAGATCAAAATATCATGATTGAAGTACGAATTTACAATTTTAAATAAAATATTTGTGTCAGATAGAGACTGAAAGAAAATTTTAGCAAACAAGACTTCATGCTAAAATTTTATTCAGCGTGCACTATTTCTGATTCGCATTTTAAATAAGTCTTGAGTATGGAAATCTTAGTAAATAAAATAACCTCTCTTTTATTTATTCTTGGGGAACTTTGAGCAAAACTAGGTGACTTAGCTTAGAAGAAGTCGTATGAAATTCTTTAAGCTTAGATCCGGTTCTTTTGCAAATATCAGAAAAATACTATTTTATGTTCTATGTACATATCAACAATGAGAAAAAGATATAAAAGAAGTTTATACAAATCTCATCTCATAAACCTACGCGCCGGATTTCAAATCTATTTTCTATATTCTTGAAATACTCGTTTTCAGAAATCTCGAATAAAATCGGGCTTTTGAATTTGCGAGAAAATATATTTGATTTTAAAATGCATATAGATAAGAATAAATTATTTAAATATTTGACGTCCTATGACTTCAAATATCATATTTTTTTTTGCTGAGGTAGCAACAATAACGAATTTAGTTTTAGATATTTTAATATATTTTTTTTAAAAAGAATAGGACTGACATTTTCGTATCAAAGATGCACATTTTATGTATTTAGTTAATATTACCAAATTCTTTGGTTAAAGAAATAAATTGTATGATATCCATCATTAAAGTTTAAAATGAATTTAGGAAATAAAGAAAAAAAATACGGCTGATATTTTTCACTATTTTGATTCAGATTACTTATTGAACTCAGATATAGTATTGAATATTTCTTCAGTATTATTATATTATGTTATCTATAAAAGTATTACAAAGGAGGCAAAAATATTTGGTATATATATATCTATCTCTATGTATATATATATATATATATATACAGAGGGAGAGAGAAAGAGATAATCTTTGCTTTTGCTTTGAAACGGGAATTTTAGTACCTTCAGCTTTTACACGCGAGCCAAACGCTCAATTTTGATGCTTTGATATGTTCGAACTATTTATTAAACTTCCGTTAAAATATAATTGCATACATATTGGATGGAAAGGTTTTTGGATATAAAATATTGTTACAAATTATCTCCCAGTTACTTAGCTACCATCCTGGAGCGTTGGGTTCTTGTTCCATTTTTTTCACAGTATTTATCAAAAATTCAAAATTTATCTTTAAAATTTAAATTTTGAATTTGATTCAAAACTTATCTTTAAATTTTAAATTCGAAGTAAATATTACTAATTTTGTTTCTAAACTCTGTGTAAAAAATATGATCAAGTTAAAAATAAATCACTATTTTTCAAAAACGGATCACCCGAACATTGTTGATAATCTTTTATACGCTGTTTGACTGAATATTCCTACTTTCAACGAATATTTAATTAGTGATATCTAATGAGTTTTAGTTTTTAAAATTTGCTACATTGCACATTAGTAAATATATCTTTTTTTAATTTAAGGAAAACTGACTATTAATTTTATTTCATGGATTGGATTAACGAAGTTAGCGTTTTATCAAAAAATGGGGGGAGTCAAGCTTGAATGAAGCAAGTGTTATGTAAATGGAAAAAAACATCTATAAAATTAAAGAAACAAGCAAAGAAAAATCTTTACTGCATACCAAAACATAGTATTGAGAGATTTTAGAATTATATATTATAATTCAGAATTGGACAATGTAAGTACGTTAAGGATATTCTTTTTTATAAGTTTCCATTAAGAAACAAAAATATTATAGGGAAAAAAAATGTTTTAAAACTGGTTCCTTACTGAAACACCTGTTTCATCTCCCCTTTCTCTGACAAATTTAAAAATCTCAATTTTTTTTAAAAAAAATTCACTATTGTATTAATTTTTTCTTATATTACTTAATTCTGGATCATTCAAGTTTTTTTTCCCATTAAAATATATATAGTTATCAGTGAAAAACAACCTTTATTTTACAAAAAGATTTGAGAAATAATTTTGCAAAAAAAATGTTGTTTTCGATGTTAGTCTCGGGAGTTATTGATTGATGTGTTAAGAGTATTATTTCTCAAAAATGTGCTCCTTTAGCATCCCAGTATTACATTTTAACTATAATTATATACCATTTTCATATTTGATTACTGTAAAATATTTTATAGTGTGGGTTTTAGTTTTGTGGTAATTGGGATTACAAGATGTGTGAGAGATTACAAGAGTTCTTTTTCTCCTATTTTGCTTTATTTGGCTTGTAACGAAGTAGCATTCTTTACTTTATTTGAAGAATTTTTTTTTTAAAATTTGAAAACGAATATACACAAGAATGCGTTTCATTTGGTGCTAAAAGTCTTGATTCATTTGATAAGATCAGTTTCTTCATCTTCTTATGCACTGCAACTAACTGCACACCATCTCACTACGCCTCCTCTAACAGATTCTATCAGAAAGCTATGGTCCTCCACTGACTGAGTGTTTGATTTTTAATTTCTTACAATCTGCTTCCGTAGCCAATCCGTATAGCGCAAGTGTTTTCCTGTTTTTCTAAAGTTCAATACTTTTATAAAGATCAAAGTTTTCTCGAGGTCTATGTTCTCATATTTAAAAATATTTCCAAACTATCTGATGGAATAAGAATGAATAGAAATTAATATTTATGTGATGAACAATGGACCATATTTAAAGCCTACAACCTGATGGAAAGTAAGCAAAACTAATTATACATTCATTATTTTGGCTAAGTAAAATATTTTGTATCTATATAGATGGATTTTTATTTTGTATATTTAGCTCTTAATTGATGATTGAAGGTTTTATATATCACGAAACTTTGTTATTTTTTGATGTTTCATCAAAATAAAAATTTACGGTACTTTTTTTCAATTTTTTGAAATTATTGATTTGTAGAATTTTTCATTTTGTTTAATTTTTTTGTAGATTTTTTGTAATGCTTTTCTAAGTGAACTCGTTTTATTTTTGATCATAATGACGATTTCTTAAATTCCCAACAGCTAGCAAATATTTTTGCATAGTCGAAAATGACCTGTTTGATTAAGTTTTGAGTTTGACATGTCATTCGTTTCATTTGCACTTGAAAAGAACCTTATTTTTGCCTTGAAACCTTTTGCTTTCTGTAAGAAAGAGTTTGTCATCTAAATATTAGGTACATATTTTTACAACACATGTTCTTTTTTTTTATCTTGTGATTATTTAAATTTTTATCTGTGAATAGTTATTTTTTTTTGCTTGTGCTGGTATTAATATAAAAGAGTTTTCATTGTGAAAAAATGGAGGACAAATATGTGAAAAATAGTTTTTGTGGTAAATATAATAACAGTTCAATAAAAAGATTCCATATGTAAAAATTTTCTTAATGTGTAATATATATTAGTATTGATTTTTAGCTAAGCAATTGACCGTATTCCATAAATGCGATTGACAGATTTTCGATTATATGTCAATTCCTCGTTAGTATAAAAATTATCGCGAAGACCTTAAAAACAAATGTAAAAAAGCAAATAAACTCGCATTTCAAACAATAAAAGAAGAAATGAAAATTTTTTAATATTGATTCGTAAACTATTAATCTTACAATTTATCATACTAAAATATTATAATATCCATTAATTATCAAACTAAAATAAAATATTATTCTTTATTTATCTTACTATAATACAACATTGCACACATACATTATTACTACAATGAGTTTACTATAATGACTTATTCTGAACTGTATACTTTCCCAGAACATTTCAAGAGAACGCTTTTTGCTCTACTATGTAACCTGTGTTGTGTCTTATAGTGATGTGTAACTGTTGTAATTAATGTAAATATATATTTTTATTTATAAGGAAGGGCAGAGTTTTCATTTTGAATAGATGATGAGTTTGTTTTGTTTGCAACTAAGGATATAAAGCACCAGCTTCCCGGAAAGACAGAAAAGGTATGTCAAATTTTGATATTCTTAATGAATAATTAATGACATACCTAATCTGAAAAAAAACCGAGAAACTTAAAATTAATTAATATTTTTTTTTGTTTCTTAACAAATGACTAATGTTTCAATTTTTATCCAGATACAAAATGCGTTCGCTTGTTCAAAGGAATTATTCTGATAACCAAAAATGCATTTTAACTTTCTTATAATATAAAGTTAATATTTAGATTAGATACACTCTTGGGTACTTTAAATTGATAATTGGAATTTATAGCTAGATTTTAATTTTTGTTAAGTGAAAGATAAGCATTTATAGGTTATTTCAATATCAACTAAAGAGAGGGTGCAATAAAATTTTAAATTTGCAGGCAGTATATTTTCTCCCAATCTGCGCAGTAGAACACTCTTTAAGCACATTAGTAACTGTTTTTGTCTCTCGTTCGGTACCTTCTCTCTTTCTGAACCAAAGGCAGTCAGAAAACATTGCTTCATTCTATTGTGATTGATAGCTGCCTGTTGATAAAATCGTTAATCGCAGTCATCGCGAACTGACCCTATGATATCTGGAGAAAAAGTCTAGTTGAGAGTGTAAGGAACGAAGTTTTAATGGCATATGGCAACCTTTGTCTGTAAAACTTTTCACCATTACTAGGATAATACTCTTGTAGTTTGAAGCTTTGTCATTCCCTAGAAAATCTTTAAAAAATAATTGAGAGAATGAAAGCTCTGCCTTTTTTTTAAATCTCAGTTAGAACAGTTTCAAACTGATCAATTTTCAAAACTTTCCGAATTCTTGGACCTAAAAATTCATCTTCTTTTCTTTTAGCAACCGATAAAAATGGGAACATATTTCGCATAAAAGTAAAAGTCATACTGTCTCAACCGAAAGATTTCACGAAATTTTTTCATCCTCAGCTTTATGTGGAGTGGTAGGAGAATTCATTTAGTTTATTAAAGGGCGGTTGGTTACATTTTTATCACTGAGCTCTATATACTTCTGAAAATGTTAATTTTGTACAAGATAACATTTCTTTTGTATGTCTATAAAGTTTGAATTTTTTGCATAATCTTTACACATTCCAGAAAGAATAGAAACGACTTTCAAGTCAGCACAAATTTTCCACTAAGAAATCATTGTACTACGTTCTATCAGTTTCAGTTGACTACACTTGTAATAAAATAGTTCCTTCAAGGTATAAGAATTTTTTTTCCTCTTGAAGCACATCCTGCAGGAATGGAGTTATACTTACTTCCATCGTGAACTAGTATTTTCCTGAAGGACAATTTAGAAGCACCAATAAAAAGTCGCAATTATTCTGTATTGAGACATATATCTCAAGATACCACGAAACTTTGGACATTGCAAAAGCAAATTTTACTATTTTTTTAAAAAAAACAAGGAGGTCCTTATGCTTTCCATGATACATGCAAATACGCCAGCACATTCCAATCTTGAAGCATTGATAATAGCATTTCGGCATCATTCTTATTTAACCTAAAATCATGTACAAAATAATTATAAACATCTTGCGTTATTTTATGGGGCTCCAAATATTTTTCTAATGTAATGTATTCTATGTCTATTTCATTTTCTTGACCATAAAATGGCATGCATTCTTCATCAATTAAAAGATAGTTAACAGGTGGCTGTGGTAGCACATCAAGGAGCATGTCATTATGAGGTATTGTATTTATAATAGGATCGAAGCCAAATAAAAAAAGATGATATACTCCTGGTTTCTTAAATTTAGTTGCTTTTCGTGTTGGAGTCGGACAAAAATTACAGTCCTCTAAATGCTTCCTAGGTTTCCTTCATGTCATGGCAATATATAAGGATATTTAGGTCTTCTTTCATTTGATTAATTCCTGAAGTCAGGTAGAACAGCGTAAAAATGAAAGTTTAAGACCAATGTATTTTTTGTTCACTAATTTTACATCCAAAATAATATTTAGAGGACAGTTTTAACTAAATAAGTCATATTTCTTCTACTAGTAGTGCTTATAAATTGGCCGCTACTAGAACAAAACTATCACTAAAATTAATACGATGTAACACCATAATTTAGCGCTATCTTCCATGTACTATTAAATGGTAGCCAGATCGTGCCACATGTTCTTTTGGCTCGGAGATAAGCGCAAGCACGATGAAAAAGGCAAGCACGAAGAAAGAAAGAGACTTCTAAGCAGAACGATGGAGTGATGTTCGTGAATCTGTGTTTTATATCTGTTTTGTATCCTGTCTTGGGTTGCGGAATGTGTCAAGTATTAAATAATATTTGTTCCTGAAACCATCCATTCTGTTCATTATTTTGTCCTGAAATAATAACAACATTGGAAGAATACAACACGAAATATTTTAAATGTGTTTGTTTCCAGCTTATTAAATGATGCACTGATCAAATATTTACTTCTAATGAATGATAAAATACTCCTCATTTTATAATGTCTGACGAAATCCATCTTATGGTAACTCCCTTACTTTCAATGTCATTCGTCTATAGAATCAAAATATTTGAAAACAAAATAAAATAACTTCATATAATATATTTAAAATCAGATATCTAAGAATAAGAAAAAAAACTTTCCTTTTTTATAAATAATTCCTAAATTCACAATAATGTTGTTTAAATTTGTTAAAATTTTCCGTGAAAAATGGCTAATTTATCATTGCATTCAAAATAATACCTCAGAACACATATTAAAGTAAAACTGATGTATCCTTTAAAATTAAATGAAACATTTGAATTTGTTTTCTCTTACAATATTTTTAAATTCTCACAGTAAGAACTTTTTCGAAATCAAGAGAGTGATTCAAGTTATATTTAAAAATTTTAAATACGGAAACTAGATAAAATATAACCACTGGACTTAAAACAATTATTTTAATAAATTTGTAATATTTCAACCAAACTTAAGGTTCTATTTTGATTTCTTTAAAGTTAATTCCAATTAATGCATTTAGAATGTGAAGGCATAGCGCATTATGCATGCGCTACAGAATACGAATTTAGAAGATGGTTTAAATGATCTATTTACGAAAATTTAATCCGTGCAGAAGTAATTCATATTCAATACACATCGAGTTAAACTGTAATATTTAGTCTTTCATCTAAGTAATTAAATAAAATTTAAATTATTTTTATTAAATGTTAGTTAAACAAATGAAATATTTATGTACAACTTCGTTCTAATTAGAATTTATCCCTTTTTTGCATTTATAAAGTGTATAAAATAGTACAAAATGTTTTTTTTCTTTTCGAAAAGCTAAATCTCTTAAACATTCTATTTCGTTGAATAAATAATTTAACTAAAATGATTGAAATTTTCGTACTCAAACTATAAAGTTCATTACATTCATTATTATTTCATTTGTTTAAGAATTATACTTTCAAGAACGCTAAATGGAGAGAGTCTCTCCATGAATTGTTAAATCCCACTTACTGTAGCTAAAAACAGAAAAACAGAATATAACAAAAGTAACTTAGAATTTGTTCGTGAAATACTACAAAGGAGTGTTTAAAATGTGCTTTGTTACAAAATGAGTTTTGTTTTAAAACAGGTATATTTTATATAGATTATTGAAGAAAAATTCAAGTACATTGTTTGCTAAAAATATAGTTAGAAGGAAATACTTACTATAGGTCTAATTTCGTTTCTCTTCAACCTGCAGTTGGCTTAGTTTCCTTTAGAATCAATTGTTTACTGAAGGGAAGGAAATAGATATTGTTTTCACTGCCAAAAAGAAATAAAGTTTAAAACATCCAGGTCTTCAGTGATTACTTTTAAACATGACGTGGGAAGACAAAAGCGTAGTTATAAAAGTAAATGTTTATTTTGCTCAAAATCCGAAATATTTGAAAACTTATCTACTTTGATAATAAACAACACATTTATAATAGAAATATACTTTTACAATGCAATGATTAGTTTCTTTAATGTGTTAATTCCTTTAAAGTTAAAATATAAAGCAGACTTATTCTAATTTTTAATTTAAGAGAAGCATGAATCCTATTAATAATGACCACATAAATAAAAGTTTCAATATATTCCTTCCTTCCAATAATATTGGTATAATTAGTAATATTTCTTTAAAAGAGATCAATAGAGAGTTAGTAAAGTTACAGATTTTATATAAAATTTTTCTACTATATCATAGCTATTTCTCTAATATTTTTTTATAAAATTAAAAATTAGGAATTCTATATGAATCGGGATTCTTAAGCTCTTGTTATTAATTTTTAAAGCTCTCGCAATTAAAACTTTTGAAAAAAGAAATCGTATATGAATCGGGATTCTTAAGCTCTTGTGACTAATTTTTAAAACTCTTACAATTAAAAATTTTGAAAAAAGAAATCGTATATATATATATTAAATTCAAATAATTTAGAAAAGAAGAATTTGTTTTCTCTCTTTGAGAAATCTAGCAAATGTTCATAAAGAAATTCCTTCTAATTTATATATGCAAATTAGTTTCCTAATCTTTTAATATAATATATATTCCAGTATTTCAGTGACTATAAAAGACATATATGTTTGAGATTTTTGTTCATCGCAATTTTTAAGAAATTTGAAATTTTGATTTTTAAATGCGATTGATTATGATTGAATTAATTTCTTAATATTTATGGAGTTAAAAAATTATGCGAACCTTGTCTATATGCAATATTTGAAATACAAAATGAAATTAAATTATTTTTAATATGGAATCTAAATGAAATTAGATATATTTTATGTGCTCTAGTGTATTGTAAATGTGAAAAAATACATATTTCAAACGTGTGCTAAACAGAAATTTTTTTGGAATGATTATTTCAAAATACATTTTAAAGACATAAAGATTTGTCTTGAAGGATTGGCACTACGAATGTTTGGTTTTATTAACGTCGCACTAGAAGCAACTCGAGGGATATTGGCGACGGACCTCATAATTTTGAGTCCTGATCAAGTGACGAGGACGACACCTGACCTGACACTCCCTGTCCTAACTTCCACACCATGCCACGGGAGGACTTAGGGCCCAACAGATTTAACGTGCATCAGTTCCAGTCTTTAGTGGCATCAAGGATCGAACCCGTGACAACGAAAACCGCCGGCCACAAGTCTGAAAGTATGACTAGGCTACCGCGGCCACCACATTATGAAAGAGTTGCCCAACAGCCACAAAAATTGGTGAATACGATGGAGAGACATAGAAAGTGATATGACTACAACTTTCGAACGATTGGATAATTTAATCCATAGTTTGAAAAGGAGGAAATCAATAAGGACTTGGAATCATTTAAACTTTCATGCAAGCTGTCACTTGGTGAGGGAAAGATTCATAAATTTCGCGCATGGTTCACTGTCGGATTTTTTGCCTATTTGTCTCCAACCATCATGTTAAATCGGCAATATTTTTTGGTGATTGCAGGCACCTTCCCATAAAGTCACAAATGAACTCTATAAAGGAATGATCAGTGTAAATAGTTGCCGAAAACAGTGATCGATCACCTGGAAGATAATTTATATTAATTATCATCTTAGCATTATTAAATTGAAAAGCATGTCCATAGTGGCACTTTAAAGAAATCGCAACACAATGGGTAATAGGATTTCATCTTCATGCCGTTATGTTCCCTTTGACTAACAAGTAAGGCAACCATCAAAGGAAATCACATGTGTTCCTGAATTTCTGATGTGGATTGTGATGTTGTGATAGTAAAAGCAGTCCTGAATGTTACTGGAAAAGTCTGCTTTAGTCTCAGGACAATGCTGGAAACGTCACTTGTGGCAGACTATCCGTCACATTTCAACGCTTTCTCTTGCTGATTGTGCCCGGCACCATTTAAATTGAACCTTATTGTTCACGGAAGTGAAGAATAAAGTTGCTTAATGGTGGGCTCAACGTGGTTTACTCGCTTTCCAAAGTTTTTTAATAGTCCTATTTGTAACTTCACTGTGAGTCTTAAGTCGGTTGGTTCATAATAAGAGTCTGGTGCTGTGACAGGCAATTTGACAATCGTTCGACATTCTTCTTCGGTATTGGTTTGAAGTTCCTTCCTTTTTCTGGTGTATCTTTGTTGCTGAAATGTGCCGTTGTTCACCGCTTTTTGCTTAAATTGTCTGTAGGACTTCATAGCTCCTTATGTATTCGTATAGTTTCTGGATGTTTGGCTCCAATGCGCAAGAGTTCCAGTCATTCCTTCACTGAATCCCACATTTTAATTAATTAGAAGCCAGAACTTCTTTGCAGTTGAAATTTTTTTTATGAATCGCTTGCGTTTTCTGTGTTCTATGATTTATATGTACTAAAAATTGTCTAATTTTAAGCTAAAGGTAAAATAGATCAATGTTTTGAAAACATTTTTAAATGATGGTAAAATTAATAATTACGTAAAATTAAAATTCTGATTATATCTGAGTCTTACGAATAAGAAAACAATTGAAATGAAAAATTTGAAATACTTAATGATATTTGGTGGTAATGCGAAATGTTAAACAACGCACGACATAACAGTTTTAATTATATTTCTTATTCTTATCACATGACAATGCATAACTAACTGATACTAATACTATTTTTTTATAAGATCCTTATTAAACTTAATCAAATTAGGGGTCTATATTCTCAAATTTAGCTTCATTAAAATTTTATTGTATAAATACTGAATAACATAAAATATTAATAAAAGCAATACTCTTATTGTTCGATTTCTGAAATTAAAGAACATTTTTTAAAAATTCTTTTTTGATCAATGGATCTGCTTATTAGAATAGGCGACTGATGCATTCAATAGGGATCGTGACTTATTTTTAAAAAAATGTTTTTAAGATTAAATGTTATACAGAGAAAAAGTAATAAGATCAGAGTAACACATTTTTTTTCTTTTCCTAAAACTTGTAGAATAATTATTAAAGAATATTTTAAAGTTTATTAAGCATTCAAATCATTCATAGAAATATAATTTTATTTTACCCAGTCCAGTTTTTACATGTGTTATATTTTTATTTCATTCTTCCATCTCTGATAAATATATTTTCTTATGTTGTTCGTTATTCTTTTTATGTCTTTTATTTTAAGTGAAAGTTCCTTCACGTGAAAGGCAAATTCTTATCATTAAAAAATAATTAGATTCACAAATGGTTCTGAAATTGACTACAAAATATTACTTCATTTATCTTTATTACTGCACTTCACGAATATATTCCTTTACCAAAACCAAAAAAAAAAAAAAAAAAAATGCTTAATATAAAAAGATAATTTAATAACGGATATTCAAAAAAGTAAAAATACGACGGAACAATAATTTCATTTAATACAACTAAGCATTTTTAAGAGTTCATGTATTACTTCCTTTAAATCTGGTTTTATTAGGTTATCGAAGGAATATTCTTTTCAGTCTATATTAGCTACTTTTGTACAAATTTTCTGGGTATAAAATTAGAAAAGACTACATTCTAAGGAATTCTTTGGTAAGTTGATACAATAATTGATGATCAAATAATACCTGTAACTTACTTTTATCCAATCTATATTATACAAATAAATATCAACAGTCGAAAAATTCTATAAAATTCTTGGCAGCTCTCCTTTATTTCATATATTTTCTTTTTCAACAGAAAGTACTGCAACTGAAAGGTTTTGAACGAAGAATCTATTTTTAGAACTATAACATGTTTACAGACTGAAGTTTATTGACAGAAAAGATGTACTATCGTAAGAGAACTAAAATTAGCTTACGACGTCTTTGTGATATTAAATGATATGCACGAGACGATATCGATTAAGATATTCAAAGACGATACAGAAAATAGGAACACAGCAAACACTAAGGCATCATAGTTTCTAAAAATAAGAAATTTTTGAAGTAAAATCGAAAGTCATTTATTTTTTTCAGGGATAAAACAGTGATGTAAGGCATTGATTATATTATTCTTCGTGCAGACATTATATAAACCGTTTTCACGATTTGTTGGAATTGCTAAAATTAATGACTTAGAACGCTATAATTATATTGATTTACGCGGATATTAGCGCGTCTTATTAAGACAGAAACGATTCATTAATTTGTGATTTATGTTTTGGGAGATTCTATTTTTATCTTATTCTCCATTTACCTTTTCCTTCTCTTACCAATATTTATGTGAAATGAAGCATATAGAAAAAATATTTATTGAGTTAAAGGGAAGAAAATACAAATTTTAACTAATTCGAATAAATCTTATATTTGAAAATTATAAGTTTTTGATTATAATTAATGAAGAATTCAGCTGTTACATAAAAAATCTTTTTAAAGAATTTAGGATTTCGTTTACCAAATGAAAGAGACAAACTACACTACACGTAGATGTAATTATTTAAACAACTTAACTTATAAACTCTCATCAAGGGGGATATAACAGAAGTCCCTAAAACGCTAACTAAAATAAACAACAATAATGACGAAAAAGTAAGTTATTGATAAATAAATTTGACAATTAACAGCTAAATCTTTATCAAGATCCAATTTCTAAGAATCTTAATTTAATTCAGGGCAATCCTTTAGGTAGTAATATTTTCTTTTCATGGCATAAATTCGAATTATTCTAGCTATTCTCAAATCTCTCTACTCAATGCTTCTGGTATGTCCCGATGTACACTAACTTGACTCCATCTGTTCAAACTCAATATCAAATTATCCAGTAGTTCTTGAAATTAGAGTTATCACTCTTCAGGAGCACCTGTTACAGCTGTCTCGTGTTCTCTGGATGATGCGATTTTGTTGCCAAGCATCTCCTCAAATTATTTTGCACATGCTCGAAGGAATTTAAATCAGGAGAGTTAGCTAACTAATCTATTCTGCAGATATCCCCACTTTCTAGAAGATCCTCAACATCATATGTGCTTTGTGGACATGAATTGCCTTCCGCAAAAATAAGATCTGAACCAATGACACCTAGAAAAAGAAAAACGTGGGGAGTAAAAATTTCATCGCAGGAACGCTGTCCTGTAAGTGAGCCATTGTCGAAGACATGGAGCTCCGTTCACCCATTCTAAATAATGCCTCCCCATACAAGTACTCCAGGATGACCCAACGGTATCTTTCCCTGATGTTAGGGGGATTGAACCGTGTCCCTCCACATCAACTGGGGTTGAAAATCGTTACTCAGACTGAAGCAAACCTCATGAATAAGCAAAACGTGACTCCATGGATGAGATGTCCACTCTTTGTGTTTTTGACTACCACTGTAAACGGAGCCACCGATGGATTACTATTAATAGTATTGATCCGACTCCCTATTAATTAATCATGAAATTTTCCTCTGTTCATTTTTTAAATATGATCGTATGGTGTTTGTTAGATGGAGTTGTTAAAATCTTTTAAATGATTTTAAAAAAAGACCCATATTGAATATACATATTATTTACTTGAATTAAACGCATGGCATTAAGATTTCATATTTTACATATTTAGTAGTGGTGACATTTAATATTTAGAGATTTGTACCTATATGAGAAGCCGGGAAGAGATCTAGTCACAGATAATTGAAGAATTTATTTAATTCAATGAAGTGCGCTTTGAAGAAGAAAGTCTGAAGTCTCTTTTACACTGGTGAGCACAGTATTGTAAGGGAAAAAACCCACCAAAGCTTAAAGCTTAAATGGTTAATGCCCCGGGCCTATACTCGTGAGAACAGAACTCAGGTTAAGGACAAGGAATTACCACTTGCACTGAGAGACTGAATTTTAACAACATTCTGTGACTGTTTTATTATGTAGCCTTCAGGACAACAGGTAAATAGGCCATCTTTATGCAGACACCTGACCAAAGCAAACCATAATACCTGTCATTTACAGCAATGTTATGTTGTCCTATGTCTGGTACCGTTTTCCCCCCTAAAGAACGATATACAGGTCATCACTTTCCGTTGTTTTTCTGAAAGGACCCCTTTTAATCTTTTTTAAAGTTGAATCTGTCTTTGGATGGGTTTCCAAGTTCTAGAAATTACACTTTGGAAAATTTGAAACTCTTGTGCAATACTTATCAAACTACGCCTTAGTTCAAGCTTGCCTATCATTCTACCCCGTGTAAAGGGATACTGATCGTTTCTTATAGTCATTATGACCATACGAATTTACCTTCATTTCCAAAGAATGCCTGGATGTGCTGTCCTTCCTACTTCTTTTTAAGTTACCTTGCCACTGAGCGTGCACATTTCACATGTTTACTGTGATATTGCTTACATTTGTATATACATTACCTTATACTACTAAACTGCCTTTCCTCTGTACTGGACGTAATTTTATAGCTGTATTTATGTATATATATATATGTGTGTGTGTGTGTGTGTCTGGATGTCTCTCGTGAATGAGTGCTAAGACGCAAAATTTTGAACACTTCATGTAAATCGTGTAAATGTTTCTGTACTCCTTTTTTGTGTAGTGAAAAGATTTACATTGCTTCCTTATTGAGGACTGATGGTGTTTTTATGTCCTTTTATCACTTAAGATTTGAATTTCAAACATCTTTTGTGAGTCATGATGATGTTCTGTACCTCCCTTCTAAGTTTCCTCGAGGAACATCAATATATCCTACTTTCACCCACATCATGATATATATATATATATATATATATATATATATATATATGTGTGTGTGTGTGTGTGTGTGTGTGTGTATGTATATATATATATATATATGCGTGCGTATGTGTGTGTGTGATGAAGTTGCGTTAGCAACTCTTTTCTTCATTATAACTTTCTTCCCCTACATAATCTGTATTCTTAATATAGAACCAAATCCTACCAAACAATTTTCACGCGTGTATTAACTGAAACAGACATCTTCACTTTGCAAAATCGCACGTGTAGTGCTAGGATCCTAAGTGTCTATTAATTGAAACCTAAATAATAATTTCGTGACTTACTAAGCAGTTGCTGGCTTTTCTCTTCGCTATATATATACATACATACATCACACACACACACACACACATATATCTATATATGTCACAGGTCAATTGAAAAGTTCCTGGCCTGACCCATAGATGGCACTACTAGAATTAAATCCATATGTCTTTTAATTAGCCATAACCCTCAAAAGATGCGTGTATAAATTTGACAACTGTCGGATCATTAGTTTATGAATTATAGCATTTTGAGTGAAGCAACTTTTGTTATTGTGAAAAAAATGGATAAAAAGGAATTTCGCGTGTTGATAAAATATTGCTTTTTGAAGGGAATAAATACAGTTGAAGCAAAAACTTGGCTTGATGCCGAGTTTCCGGACACTGCCCCAGGAAAATCAACCATCAATGGTTGGTAAGCAAAGTTTAGACGTGGTGAAATGAGCACCGAAGACGGTGAACGCAGTGGACGCCCAAAAGAGGTTGTTACCGACGAAAACATTAAAAAAATCCACAAAATGATTTTCAGTGACCGTCAATTGAAATTGAATGAAATAGCAGACACTCTAAAGATATCAACTGAACGTGTACATCATATCATTCGCGAATATTTGGGTATGAGAAAGCTCTGTGCAAAGTGGGTGCCGCGCGAGCTCACTTTTGACCAAAAACAACGACGAGTTGATGATTCGGAGCAGTGTTTGGAGATGATCAAGCGTAATCAATCCGAGTTTTTGCGTCGATATGTGACAATGGATGAAACATGGCTCCATCATTTCACTCCGAAGTCCAATCGACAGCATTTGAAGAAAAAGAAAGTGCTGCTTCACCAAGACAATGCACCGTGTCACAAGTCAGTAAAAACGATGGCAAAAATCCAGGAATTGGGCTTCGAATTGCTTCCTCATCCATCGTATTCTTCAGATCTGGCCCCCAGCGACTATTTCCTGTTCTCAGATCTCAAAAGAATGCTCGCTGGGAAGAAATGTTCGTCGAATGAAGAGGTGATCGCCGAAACTGAGGCCTACTTTGAAGCAAAGGACAAATCGTACTACAAAAATGGTATCGAAAAGTTGGAGGGTCACTATAATCAGCGTATCACCCTTGAAAGGAATTATGTTGGATAAAAAAACCTAATTTTGCTTAAAAGATATGTTTTACTATGGTAGGCCGGAGACTTTTCAATTGACCTGTTATGTGTGTGAGTGTGTGTATATATATATATATAAGAATTTCTTCATAATGAAAGATTTCAGTTACGCCAAATTAAGTGAACTGGATAAATAAGCAAAGAAAAATAACTTCTTGCAATTTCGTTGTTGCAATAATATGATGATTTATTTCCGTATTCGTACCAAATGAGAAAGTAAATAAAGTATTGATCCCAGTCTTATCTGGCAGCAAGTTATCATTCTACATAATACAGATTGACAAAGCTCCCAAATGGGTCGGGTGATATTTCTTGCCATATTCACATCATAGGTTCAAAATTAAAAATACCAACAGTTCCACAGGAACTGTTCGATATGCAAACCACTACATGTTCTACTGCCCCTATAAAAAGGGTTTCAATTTGCTAAAAACCATATTTAATAGAATAATTATAGATTCACTTTAAAAAAATTAGCATAATTAAAAAAGTATTATCATGAAAGCATCATGAATGAATATGTTTGAGCTACTTTAACATAAGCATTATTATTTTCAGAAACTTTTATGTTTGATAGTTTTTCTGTGGTAATTGTTTTGCTAATAAATAAACATACAAGAATTATTTTAGGCACTTATGCTCTGATATATTAGGAGTTATCGACAAAATGAGAATAAAGAATGTATTTTATCAATAAGTTACATTTTCAAAAATAAATAAATAAAAATAAGAATGATAATTGATTGTTTGAAAGGCTTATTAGCCTCTCACTTCATAAAAGGAATATCAGTTTATTGATGCTGAACATATCTAAAAATGCAAATGCCTAACGTCTTAATTATGCGAAAATAGAAGAAAACTTACAGCTATTGTACATTCTCCCTGTTTTAAAAGATTTAAAGTTTGTATAGGAAGATATTTCTATACAAAA
>BMAW01081291.1:9279-26626 GCA_019974015.1 Nephila pilipes
CCCCCCCCCCGAGAATGTCACTGATGAAATTGGTTTGCTTATTTCATTTTAACATGTACTAATGTTTCCGGTCTTCCAAAACGTTTAAAATTGAAAGGTAAGCGGATTGGTATGGATACTTGAATCTATTCGATACACCCAGTGGTGGCACTTGAACCATTCAAATGTATCTCATACATGTAGAACAAAACTAACCCTCATCCGTGTATGAAGCAAAAATACATTCAATGACATCGGCATTAATTTTTTTTTTTCTTTTTTGCATTGAAAAGCAAACTTTGAACGACTAGATATTGATTCTTTGAACCATGAACGGTCACAACAAATACGTCGATGAATAAGACCAACACATATTACCCACTCAGTATCTTGAAACTGTCTTGTCCCATAAATGGTCGTTTAATGAAATGGAAGTAAAGTCGCCAGTATCGAGATTTGGCTTCTTATTAGCATAAGGATAGAAAGAGTTTTTCAACGTTTCCATCTTAAGAGCTCTTCGTGTTCATGTTAATGAGGGTCGACTCTGGATTTTAGTTTCAAGTAATTTTTCGTGCCTATCGTTTTTTTAAAAATGGTTGTTTTAAACGGCACGTTTCAAAGATTCTCTTTTTCGTTCTAATTCTCAACGCCTTCCCTTAGCTTCTGGTCTTTGTTTACTCTTTCGTAAATATTCTCGTTTTCTTTTCAAAGCTTCTCCTGGCGACAGTTTTGGGCGACCCTCGCATGCTTTATTTTATGCCCATGAATTTTTTGTTGAGGACATAATTTTTAGCTTTCCCCAAAACATAGTATTTTAGCACATGTTAATAAAACAGGACGATACTCCCTTAAAAATCACGTGTTAAAAACAAGAGCAAAAGATAAATAATAATTTTGATAATAATAATTTGTTGGGATATTAAAATATTAAACATATCTTAGCAATGTAAATGTACCTTAAGTAAACTAAATGTAATTAATATCCAAGTATCCTTATTTTATACACGTTCATTTTTGTTGACGCCATTTTCTCAAAAAAAAAAAACATGTTAGCATATATTAATAAAATTAAAAGAGTTTCAACACATGAAGGAATGCGATTATCACAAAAATATCGAACATGCATACGACTTTTACATATAAATTTCAGATTTGCAAAAAAAAAAAGTAACGGTTTTCTCGAGATGCTGCCTGCGTTACGAATAAAAAATAAAAAAAATATTAATTACATATTGATCTTAAGATTGATATGTTAACACACATCTCTTTTTTTTTTTAAGAATATTTTGAATGAAGTTAAAAACTGAAACAAATTTATAACACATCAATTTCTTTCATATTTTTTTTTTATTATTATTCAGGCTTGAAACAATTCATTTAATTTGTTTTCTTTATAAAGAAATTGCTCGCAACAAGAAAAGCTATGACATTTATAAAACATTAACCTATCAGAAAAAAGATGTAAATTACAACTTTTAATGAATAGAAGAGTTTTAACAATAATATCTAGATTCTCAATCCTACAAAAAGTTATATACGAGCTCGTGTTTTAACATGTATATCGCATAGAGCAACGGCGTCACACTTGAATGAGATGAATTTCAAGGGCTGTGATTCTTTTTTGTAGTGTGGCACGCGCTGGGTTGATGCACTAAAATTGTAAGCCCTATTCTTTCGCTATCGAAGTCATCTATGACGCAAGATGTATCTGAATACAATGCCTTTTCGTGATTTGTTTGGTTTTTGCGCGTGATTTAAAGCACCTTTCTTTCATAGCAAGCAGTTTCTAGAAAAACAATATTTCTAAAATAAAATTTTTATTGCAAATAAAACGTACCAAGCCTTCAGCGATCATCATATTTAAAAAGTAAAAGTGTATAATGGCATTTAAATATATGGAATTTTTTTTATTTTTATAAGCTTTAACGTTAGATTTATTAACGTTAGATTGTACATAAATATAACAATATATAAATAGTCCATTATACAATTTCTGTAATTGTTAAAAAGTAAACAAAAATTACGGTTAGTGCGTACACGCTTAAGGCTCCCGTCTACCCGCCATTTTAATTTCATCAGCTTAATGTTAATCCTATGGAATTTCAACTTGAATTCTCCCATCTTTATTATTTGATCTATTTGAATGCGACAAAGTGCATCTGAAAGAGCAAATAATAATGAATGCTTCTGTGGAATTACTTTTTTCTTCCGATTCTTAAAAATATTTTAAAATATTCTTTAAAGACCGGAAAACTCAAAATCGAATAATTAAAATAAGAATAAAAATATTTTTAAAAATCTTAGGAAAAAAGTAATTCCACAGAAGCATTGATTATTTTTTGCTCTTTCAGGTGCACTTTATTGCATTCAAATAGATCTAATAGTAAATAAAGATGGGAGAATTAAAGTCGATATTCCACATAGGATTAACATTACGTCCACGAAATCAAAATGGCGGCTAGACGGGAGCCTTAATACATCATTCGTATCAGAAATGAAAATATATTTTGTAACTTAATATAATAATTGCAATAGTTATTTTAATGTAAGGAATCGGATGAAATATTATTGATTCATATGAGTAATTTAGTTGAATACGATAAACTAAAATTATTGAACAGAATGCATACGAATTGAAAAAAAGTGAAATGAATGTAATGAGGATACATTTTATAATATCAATGTATAATGTTAATACTTATTAGTCTCTTACATTCATAGATTTTAGCATTTAAATTGCCTTTTATATCCAACAGGAAAGAAACTAAATTTAAGTAAAATAAAGTATAATTGCTTATCTTTGAGAACATATGCAATTTAATACATATTGACTGCTATATTTTATTCTTACATCACAAAACTGCGAATAGTAAATACTAAAATTGATGGAATTAGAGAAAAAAAAAGGATTAATTTTTTAGGAATTTATAAAAAGTCGTAAATAACACAGTAAAGTTTTGATTAAAGATTAGATTACATACACTTATTCATAAAAAAAAAAACAATTTTGATTCCTTTTAATTTTTTCCCCTTTCAATTTGGGTATTTACAAAGTAACAATGTTATACATCCAATAAATTTGATCGATATCTTTGTAAAAATATAAATATAAAAGTCATGTATATTATAAATAGAAGGAAATTGATACCGGGAATTATATGCAAATAGTTATTCACTGGAAGTTCTCACCGAATTTAATCAAACAGAAAAATCTTTAACGGGGAATTAGTCATTTCCCCCTAGATCATGAATAAAATGTTTTTGAAGTAGTCGTTTGTTAAAAATTGCTTCAAGGCATCATTTACCTAAGATCTATTAACAGATATTCGAAAGAGAGGATTTTTGCTTCTCTCTTGACAACGCCGAAATCTTTCTGATAGATGGTTTATGTGAATCATTCTGTAGTCTTAAGACTTTTAAATCAGATTAAAGAATCAAGCTTCCTGAAATTTCAACCATGGAAGGTCATTATTAAGATTCTGGAACAAGATAAATACATTCAAAGAATTGCAAAGAAGAACAAGATCATATTTATCAGTGATGATTTGAATTTTTTTCTATTACAATAAGTGATTTAAACATATTAAAAACGGATAAATGAGAATTTTTTTATATACATAAAAAAAAATCGAATGCTTCAAATTCGCTGCTTTGGATCGAGCTACATAAATCTTGCTAAAATAACGTAATACGAGAGGAAAAAAAAGACGATTTCTCACACACAAATTCTTATTTTTATCGTTCTTATATATTTTTCCACAGGAAAACAAATTTGAAATAATTTTGAAAAAATTCATTAGTTAGTTGTTAATAAACATCGTTCCAAGTTCTTGAAATACCGTAAATTCTATTAAGTCAAAATGTATTTAAATATTAAACTAATATATCACCTTGAAATTTATTTCATTATGTACATTCAATGAAACAAAAGGTTAAATTGTTTTTATATAAATTCGTGCAGAAGAGAACAGAAGAACTAGAAAGAACTCTTTATCAGAATCTGTAAGACTAAGACATGCGTAGAAGTAATAGCCATTGCTATAAATTAAACATGACTCAGACAATATAGTAAATATTCAACTAAATACTGGTACTTAAACAAATATAATTGTCACTATTTCGTGATCATTTTTGCTATACCTTACCTAATAATATTAAATTCTAATGCTAATAATATTATAAGATCTTGCCTACTTATCTGCATAATTTGAAATTATATGATATTATAAGAACTAACACTAAATATGGAAGGAATTTATTTTTATTTCCTTTTCGATAGATCACACGAAACACTTCATTATACAAAGAATGTCTTTTTGGATCGTTTTCTTTAAAATTATTTTACTGAATAATAACTAATGAGATGGAATATTGATGATATAAAATATTTTGAGGGAAAAGAATTTGACTTTATTATTTGACACAATTTTTTCCAATATTTATTGACCCGATTACCATTGAATTTGTAATAATTTAAGTAACGTAAGTATTTAACAACGTCAGAAGACTTAATTTGTTTTTTTTTTCTTTCTAAAACTGAAAATATATATTTATTATACCAAATGCTTTCCCCCGTTGTTACTAAATAATTGTTAAAGCGTTTGCGATTTCGTGATTTAATTTCTATAATATTCAACAACATAATTAAAAACATTGCAGTTATATTATTTGTTAATTTGCAGTATTTTTTAAACAAAAAACAAATTATTACTTCACTATATCTAGTTAAATCTATTTGCTTATCAAGTTTCATAAATACATTCCATTCATCTATTCTTAAATAAAAGACAGGAAAATAAATCATGGTTCTTTTTGAGGTTAAGTTTATAATAATAAAACTACAAGAAATCAAACTGTACAGTATGTAATTAAATCGATTTTGCTATCCCATGTTTAATTGCTTGTGATTGTAAAAATTTAATCTTTCTCATATTATGATCGTCTGATTTGACGCGAACTTGATTTTCCTCATTAAGCGGCGTTAAGTAGATAATTATCGCAATAAAAGGTTAAAAAAAAGGAAAGTCTGGTAATGCAGAAGGCAGACACGTGAAAGGAAAGTTTTAAGCTAGAAGTCATTTTAAGTGTGTCATCCTTATAAAAGAAAGAGAAAAAAAAAAAACAGCTCGGGAGATTTGCGGCAAAGTTGATCATTCGATCAACTTTGCATTGAATCTAATTACATTGAATTTCTCTAAATGAAATAAAACTGACAGATTATTTTCTAAATCAAATTGAAGTTTTAATTGTATTCATTACAAATAAAAATTACAATGACAGTGATTATCAAAAAATAATGTTGTAAATTATAATTTGCGGTACACTGTACCTGAATGAATACGGACATAATTGTAATACTTAAATTCATTGAAAATCAATGTTTATTAGGATTCTGCAAATAAGTCTGGTTTCTGAAAATAAGTTTGATTTTATCTCTCCTGTAATACTCTTAGTGATAAGAATCCATTATGACGTAGTTTAATTCCAAAATATTTATGTACATCTTCATGCGGCATTTTAAATTTAAAATTCGAAACAACATCTCTATTTGTGTTCAAAAGGCTCCAAAAGAATATAAAAAGCACGGAATTCGCAATTTATTTTAAAAATTCATATCTGAACAGAATTCTCACGAGAGTCTATTGGAAATAATAAGTTTGTATTTTTTGCGAATTTATACATTCATTAAGTCCCCAATAACGAAGTTTTTTTTTAATTGCATGAATAGTTTTAATTATCAATTTATATTTTGGTTTTTCAAATCATCATATTCGCATAAAAACGTGGTCCCATTTCGATTTAAATTCAAATAATGACTACTACACAAAACTCTAAGATGTTGAAATTAACTTTTCAAAACGTGAGAAGGAAAAGGGGCTTGTAATGAATATTCTCAAAAGGACAAAGTTTAGTTACTTTTACGCAAATTAAGGAACAGTTCGTTCAAAAAAAATTTAAAAAATTATAAACATTTAAAAGAAAGACAAAATGTCATTTTTTTTAAATCGTGCTATCGACAAGTATTTGCTGAAAGAGGAGAATAAGGCAAATGGCTTTAGAGGACATCTTAAGAAACAAAAAAAAACAAAAAAACAAAAATGTCAAATTTAAAAAATTTATTAAGCATAAATTATTTACTCACAAGCAGAAATTATTTACTCGAGCGTTTTCAACTCCAAAGCGTGCTAATCGCAATTATTAAAAAATCTACAATTGTTTATAATGAACGCAATGCAAAAATAAAAATGTTTGTTATAAAGAAAAATTTTAAATAATTCGAGATAAAAAACCAACGTTTTTATATGGTGGCAAAGTTTATTAAAAAAAATCATTGAAATATTAGCTAAAACTAGCCGGAAATGTCTAAATATTGCATTGGCAAATGTCTAAATATAGTTCAGCCAAAAAAAAAAATGGCCAAGTTTGCCAATTTTTGAAATCCCGCCAAGTTGTTGGGCTAAACTTGTATTATTAAAAATAAATTATTGAAATATTAGTTAAAACTTGTCGCAAATGTTGCATTGTTGGGCTAGTAAAAACGATTCCCAAAGTTTCAGAGCTCTAGCTTGATGGGAAATTGGTTAAATTAATCAAAAATTTGATGACACACTAACACACTGATACACACACACATTCACCAGGTGAAATACACAAAAACGTTTTAAAAACAACAACTATCCTATATGTATTTATGTGTTTTCTACTCGAGTTAAACGGGATATCACAAAAAATAATTCAGATTTTAAAAGGAGTATTAATAACACAATTTTGATTAACTATTTCCTATACTTCCGACAATAATAAAATAATAAAATATATATAAAATATACTTCCGACAATAAATCATCAGAAAGGCGATAAAAACACTCAAATAAAATAGATATCTGTAAAACATTAATCAAAAACTTTAATCTAATTAACAAGAATATTCTACATTTAAATATTATTATACTGTTTAAGAACTAAGCAAATTTACATTATAAGTTACAAATTTACACTGAAGCAAAAATTTTCCATTATATGCTGTTTTAAAAAAACATGCATGTCAAGCAGTGTCGACATGCAATCAAATAATATCTAGGCACTCACGAAGAGAGACTTGGGCACGTGATAAAAACTCCTTGAGGAGAGAATCGAGGAAACAAGCAGCAGGAAGGTGGTGATGAGGCAGCCGTAAGCAATCATCATCAGAGCTGTCGACTCACCGAACGAGATGAACGCTGCCACGGTGAACTCGTTCTCGGACAGAACGGCTTGGGCCTGGTAGCTGCCCATGTCTGCCACAAGGCCGATGGTGATGGCGCCCAGCACCTGCACGAGGAAGAACGTCATTTAAAAGTGACAAAAAAAGGATTATATGTCATTTTCATATTGAATAAGCTGTAATGAATATGCTAATCAAATAACAATGACTGTACTAAAAATAAAAACGATAAAGTCTATTGACATTTTGAATATTCGAAGGAGAGGATTTTGTATACGGTGGTGGAACTACAGTTTTACGGACTTTTTCTGTTCTATGTGGTTCGGTAAAATACTCCAAATTCTGCCAATATACCTATAAACTACCATAATATTTTAAACTGTGAATGTAAATTAAAAACTCATAATTATAAAACAATACATTTGATTCTTAGTACCTCGCGGCAAAGGTTTATATATAAAAAATGCATCCTGATCATGCATGATACAAATAAAATTTAAAAATTATATAAAAAAAATTATATATAAGTAATACTTGCAAGCATGAATATAATTTTACGCAATGAAAGCAATCATTAAATGTACAATTAACGCGATCTATTTGCTAACATGTTTTAAAAACTAAGCATTTAAGAAACATAACTGATCAACTCTATAGTCTCAAAATTCCGATTTAATTTTTGTGCAAAATAATCCCTCTTACCGTAGAAAAATCTCTTCCTGATTCCACACTTTTCGGTTTAATAATAATAAAAGAATCTCATTCATCATTTAAATATATTTCCCTGTAACAAGTTGAATCAATCCAGATCCCATTTAACGATTTTATTAATATTTTTGTTTGTGGTAGCTATGGATTATCACGTTGTATTTCTATGTTTTGATCCAACGGTTCACCTTCTCTTTCTTGGCTAACGTAATTACAAATGCCATAGGGAAAAGTGTATTATAGTCACGTACAAAATTTACCGAATTACCGGTAAAAATAATGTAGAATAATGGCTAATAGTTTATGGCTTAAAATCACATTTTATCAATTAACCCGTTGACCGGTATTGCTATACCTAATGCACTCATACACCATACAAGTTTCTGCAGACCTGTTGATAGAATAATGGATTGATGGATCGCGGCTCTTCTGCGCTGAAAACCATGTTATAAGTCAATGAAGTTTCTACACGAAAATCTGCAATGCCTTAAAGTCCTCACTTGATGGAGCATCTAAAACGAATTTATTTTGGATAAAAAACACATTAGGGCAAGTTATCGGCCATTATCTTCACAATTTTGAGCCATGGTAAGTGGTAGAAGACAATACTTCAAGTTGGTATCACATCGAGCCACACTTGCAAATTTAACGAGCACGATTTGATATAAAACAGCCTCCATTCCTCATACCATTCTTAGAGACCTCGAAGGCCTTGAACTTCGCAGGGTATGCGGTCCCACAAGGAACTTTTAAGTGTAAGGTACCAGCTTAGGTGTATTCTTTCTCACAGAACTAGTGTTCGAAGTCACGAGCGCTGTCGTCATCAGTTTATTCAAAATGTACTTATATATTTTGAAGACAGATGACATTATCAAGGTAAATTGTTGTTACCATTGAATGTCGCCATCTGTTGAGCGGAGTCGAAAGAAATTTGATATTGATTCATTGGTTAGTTTTGATTTAGCAGTCATTTGCTGTCAAAATTTGATTGTTGCCGCGTTGAGTTGTCACAGTTGGTGAGACCTGGATTCATCATAATGCAACGAAAATCAAGCAAAAATCAAGAGCAAAATTGCACGAAAAGTTTTGAGATGCGAAGGGCGTAGTCACGAGTACCTGAGACTTAGACAGCTGTCTAGTGAATCCTGATGTTTACTATAAACGAACATTTTCACTGCTACGAGACTCATCTCTTGGAGCTTGTCAGACCTATTCTCGAACATAGAGCCAAGTTATTTGAAAAACAAATACCGTGCTCTTATCGTATCAAAGGAGCATCAAAATTCAAGTAACAGGTAACAGAAATGGACAAAATAATTGAGGAATATGTTTACAAATATGCTATCTCTGGACGATCATATCGAATGTTATTCAAAAAAAGAAATTCAAATTTTTTCAAAAAATAAATAAATAAATAAAGTTCACTAAAAAAAGAGAACGAACTTTAAATACGATACAAAAAAGTACCGATATGATAATTTCATCAGAAACTGCAGTTATCATTATTAAGGAATGCATACGCTTCTACTATAAAGTAATATTTGAATCATTACTGTCACTGCAGCAAAAATTCTTTTATTTTTATTATAACGGTGATTTACAACTAGGTCCGTTTTTTTAAGTTGAAGAAAGGATTAAACAACCAAATTTTTATCTGTTGGTTGATTAATATGTGTTTCAATTTAAACTGAATTATTTCCACGTACATAAAATATAATTTTTCAAGTGATTGGCAAACAGTGCTTAAGTCTTCGACGATTATCTTTAAACCTAATAATTTGAGCTAAGATTTCACACAGCAGGAATTAAATCAGTCATACAATTTTCAATTTCCATCATAAAAAAAAATTCTTTAGGATGGTGTAAAGGAATAAAAAAAGGCGAATGAAATCATTTGTAATAAAAGCATAAATAATTAAAATTCATATATGTATCATAATTTGCCAATATGGCTTATTTCTTAAACTTATCCTAAATTTCTAAAAATTATGAGTTATCCAATATATACGATAAGAAAAGAAATTAATCTTTCGATTTTAATTCCTTCTTGAAAAAAAAAAATTAAAATTCCTTTGAACATTAAAGGTGAAATAAAATAACATTTTCAGATGATATTTTAAAGCGCTGGTAAGCAAATCACTTCCAACAAAAACAGATTCAAATGTATCCATTTATTTCACCAAATTAAAGATTAAAAACTGATTTTAAATTTTTGCCAAATACATTACATGTTTTAATTTTTACTTTTCTAGTATCTTCAAAATCAAAGACGTCGCAGATCATGAAGAAATCTGTTTCAATTCCATCTAAAATAATGCAAAATTATAAAATGTATAATTTGAAGAAAAAAATACCAGCAAAAATTAATAATTCATTAAGGGCAAAAATATTCTTTCACCTTTACAAATTTGTACACTTACAAGGTACATAACTCACAATCATCAGACAGATTATGATTCCATTACATTATTGTTCCATTTGAAAGTAATGCTTTGTTCAAAGCATATGGAAATTTTATAAAACTATATCTTCTATCATCGGTAATTTATAATTTTTATAAATTTCTTATAGATAAGTCCAACTATATGATACAATCATAAATGGAACGAACTTCTAATTTTAGCTGACAAATTACTATTATGTCTACTTTCTTCGGACTTATAAAAATAAATACCAACTACTTTTTCTTACCTGATGACAAGATATCTTATCTCTAGCCAGTGATATTTTATTGAAGGGACTTTAATTAGATGGAATATTTTATTTCAAGAGGAAGTGAAATTCGTCTACACGTCATGCTACTTTAAGCTGATTATTAAAAAAAAAAAAAATCTTTTCCATGAAACTTGGTTAGAAGGGACCGTCAAATTTCATGACTTGAGCTTGGAATAGATGGAAAAATGTGCGGTTTTTGTTAAATAACAGTCGCTTAAATAAAAACTAAGTACATCCTATCGTTCCATCTCTATTCGTGAGAATTGAGATGGAACGATTCGGTTACAGAATATTATCGAAAACAGGAATCTCTCACACACACACAGGTGATGGAGGATCAACAGGAAATTACTAATTACTGATAACATAAAGGATGAAAAGATTATTTCTTAAACAAAATATATCAGATTTCTTTCTTTTTTTATAAAATATAACTGTAGATATTATTCATACTACTACTTAATATAAAATTATATTCATTTAGTAGTTTTTAAGCGAGGGCATTTTGAGCAATAAATTTATAATTTAAAATGTTTGTTTCGAATTTGAATATATATTCTCTGTATTGGTTGTTTTATTTTCCTCGTTGAGGGAGAAATAATAATAAAATTACAATGCATTAAATTTAAAATTATAAATTATTAAGATCAAATAAGAACTGAATCATGTATTATAATTTGAAATAATCAATATGCGTAATTAGAGTACAACTTTGATTATTATAGTCTACTTGTGACAACGGACAATTTTAAATCAAGATTCAATTAAAACATGTGAGTTTTCATTGAGAGAAATTCTAATAAAAAACCCAGCTAATTGTAATTACGATTGCAGAAATAGGGCACATAATATTTTATGTAATTCATGCTTTTTACCTTAATTACTTATTAAAAATTACAACTGGTGTAATCAAATTTTACTTTCCTGATTTGATACATTAAGACGATGACAACAAAACAACAGTCTTTCAGTTTTTGGAACACAACTGGTATTAATCATTAATTATTTGAAAATTAAGGGGAGTAGACTTTTCAATTGAAGGCAACGTATTTTTAAAGGGGAGATACTGAAACAAAAAATCAGCTATCGTTTATGTTTGAATGTCGCTTATGATTAAGGATAAAGATAATTTTTTCATGCATATAGTACTGACTTATAGGGTATAATACAACTGAAAATTTTCAAAATACAATTTCGTTCTAAAAGTACCTATATTTAAAGACAGAGGATGTTTCTCAGACCAATGGGTGTTACCATGATATTCTGTCTCTATTAAACAGAACCCAAACAAATGTGACATTGATTCATTGGTTAGTTTTCGTTTTGATAGCCATTTGTGTCAAATGGAAATTTGATTGTTGCTATGGTGATTTGCCACCAACGAAAGGGATCCGAATTCATCATTATACACTTCAAACCAAGCAACAATGGTTTGATTCTTGTTATCTGCTGCTCCAAAGAAGGAAAAAGTTATGGCGATGATTTAAAGCGATGCGAAGAGCGTTATACTCCTGGACTTCTTAGAAAAGAAGAAAAATCGATCAATGGAATGAGAATGGGGTAACTCAATGATGTTACTCCATTCTCATTTCCCACTCTAACATCCTCGCTCAAATTAGTTCATATCAAAAAGTAAGATGCGTATAATAAATTTTGACTCACTATCAATTTACAGTAAAAGAATTTCAAGAAATATTTTCCCAACAAATTGTGAAGAATTATGGAGAAAATGATTAACATAGTAATATATATATATATATATATATATATATATATATGAAATGATTAGCATCGTATGTATGAAAGCAATTCTAAAATTATAAAATGTGTAATTGTGTGAATATAAATTTTAAGGCAAAAGAAAATATAAATTCTGTAAAAGTAATTTTTATAAGCCTTCAGTTTCAACATATAAGTTCCCTAGCATTTTTATTGATCAGATATTAATATTCTACAGAAATATAAAAAACACGCAATTCGTTATAATTTATAACTATACCAAATGACAATATAGCCGTGATAAAAAAAAAATCTAGTGAGGTATAACTTGGTAAACTTAATGACGAGTTTGGGAGGAATAAGATCAATTCAGAAAGAGTTAAGAAAATTTTTACGTAAAAATTGATAAATACCAAAGTATTCAATATAGAATGTTATGGTAAATTTAAGCAAATACAAAAAGTTAAGAATTCCTTAAGAGAAATTAATTGCCTTGTTTTGAAATTATTGCAATTGAAGCTCAGAATATTATTCGATTTTTTACGCACATAATCATAGTTTTGTTGCAACACTTATATTCAGTATATTAGTTACAAAATAAATTGCGCAAATTATTTTATATTAGAATATCATTTTGAAAAGTCATTCAAAAGTTAATAATTTTAAATGTTTGGTTACTATTTGTTTTCACACGCCTTAGAAGTACTTTTTTGAGATTATTATTATAACTATTTTATAAAAGAGATATATTTTAGTCCTTGGATAAAAATAATCTCTCTTATTAGATAAAAAAAATTCATAAGAGGGGATTCGCAATAAATATACCGCCCAAGTGCTAAACATTACTTAATTTTATAAGTTACATAGAAAAAGATAACTGGGGTTAAGGCGTTTCAGGAAAATACTTTTATCTTATCAAAATGATAAAAATTTCAATACTCTTAATTTCAATATTCAAAAATATTAGAATAATCTTAGTTAATATTGTTAATAATATTGTTAGAATAATATTGTTAATCATCGTGAGTGAGAAAAAATTGTACCCATATTTCTCACAAATTTTATTGTTACATCATTTAATCCGGTTTGCGTATTTACGGTGTGTAGACATTTTGGAGATGTCAAAAATGTTCAATTATTTTTCGAATAGTAAAAAAGAAGAAATTTCAAAGAACTTGAAAGAACTAATTTAAAATTCCTTTCATCCTATTTTCTCTCTTGGACTAATTCTAATATCCATCACAATAGCTGGTACATTTTATAAAAATTCATTATAATAGCAAGTGTCAGTTTTCTAATACATTTCATTTTATTAATTAACTCTATTACATCCTTCTTTCTTCTACTGTAATAAGAATATAAATGCTATCTTGCTATCTTTTTTTTCTTCAGTTAAGTCAATTTATCAATTTTCTTTTTCTTTCTTTTTGCTGTAATATGTGTATCAGCTCTATTATACCCTTCTTTCTTTATTTCTTCACATTTATAAAACGGTAGCAGAAATTCTAAAACATTCCCTAACAATTTATTAAATGCAATGACTCGGGAATAAATATGTAAGTTTTTTTTATAACAATGATCTCTTGTTTGTATAGAATATTTTTGTTGAATCATCACTTTAAGTATCATTCTCAGATAGAAATACAAGATTATTGTAGAGTTAAATTGCTTTTATTTAGAGAAAAATACCAGCTAGGAAAAAGCAGTAACAAAAATGGTAAAAAAAAAAAAAAAAGAGAAAATAAAAATATTCCTTAAAATAATATTTATCACTTTGGTTGTACTCACTACATTTAAAGTTCAAAACAAAAGGATATAATTTTAATTATTTTGTAAATAAATATTCGAGATCCTAGGAAAGCTAAAAAATCTAAAAGTAGATTGTTCTAAATTTCTTAAGAATATACAATTTTTGAGACATCAAAAAAGAACGAAGAGCTTAATTTTTACGGAATGAACTGTTTTTCTATAACGTGAAATATGCTTTTAGATTTTGTTACATAAAAGTATTTTTATTTGCATTTAAAAAAAATGTGAATGTTTTATGTATTTTGATGAACACTTGTCATTGCCTCCTAGTCTTAACAGCCAATTTTTGAGACAACAATGTACAGCAACTGTAATAAATTTTGTTACATTCGCATTACGTAAGTCGCAATAACATTTAAATTATATTTTGTGTAATGTTATCAGAACAATATAAAATCAAAATTGAACTTTTCTAAAATGTACTCCATTTAGAAAAGTTTAAACTTTGATTTTATTTATAGTTTAAATACGAATAAATTTCAGGGACCTGAAACTATTGAAATTTTCAGATTTATATGCATTCACTTCTCCCAAAAGAAAATTGAGATTTCAATACACTGAGACTTTAAATGAAATGTAAAACTAGAGTTTCTAAAAAAAATATAATATAATTAGCCTCATTGGTTCGGATTCCCTAAAACTGAAAATGTAGCAGTGGTGGTCATGGTCGCAGGTGGCATTATTTTCGTCGAGTCATGTGTTCGAGCCCTGATGCCGCAAAAGATTCGCTGCATAGCGGGTCTGATGCACGTTAAATCTAGTCGAAGTCTAAAATCCCCGGGCCCCCCCCCCGTTTGCGCGGGGAGCAAGTTTGGAGAGGGAGATACTAGCTCAGATGTCTTCCTCCTCACTTGACCGAGGTCCAAAGTTATAAGGACTGTCGCCAATAGCCTCAGTGTTTCATCTCACAGTGAGACGTTAATAAATAACCACAATCACTCGGTATATGAGACTTTTCAGAAGCTTTTTTTATTTATAAGATGGAAACGATTCCTTAAATACACATCGATTGTATAGAAAGCGACCAGAAGCGATTTCTGGTTACAGTAAACAGGAGTACACCCTATTATAAGCAAGAAATGCTTGAATCACAATGAGTTATTTGGTAAGCTAAGACTTTATTGTTTAATTATAAGAACCTAGGATTATAGTGCGTTAAGGGGGATTCGAGATAGCGTGATCTTGCATATTTTGTGTTGATCAACTATGTTGTACTTTTTTGACGTTTTATTCATTAGGGTTTTTGAACTTATTGACTTTTTAATTAGACTTTAACATGTTTGTGGAGGTTAATAATGAAAAGCAAACGCAACAAGTTTGGATCCATTGTTGGAACCCTTACGCATCAGCCTAGGCCCTTGCACTCCAATAAGCAACATCCTTTACACTGTGTTTCGATTTACGTAGGATATTTGCAGCACTTGCATATTGATGCATTTTTTTTTGTAGGGGAAAGTCCGATAAAATGGAATGACAGATAAACGATATTTTATCGTACTTTATTTGCACATTATAATTAGTATATTTATTTCTTTAAGAAACGTCAGACCTATTTACTAAGTAAATATTATTTAGAGAAAATAACTTGAAGGCACATGAATAGATCGTTGCCTTTAAATTTCTGAGAGGAAATTATTTTAAATGACACATCAAATACAGTAGTTCCACTTGTAATGGACATCTAATTCTTTTGGTCCTAGTCCCTTTGAATAGTATATGTATTTACCTGTCATTGAAAGACACCTCTATTTAAAGGACAAAATACCTGTTCCGGTGGGTGTCCCTTATTAGGAGGTACTATTGTACTAATTTCCCACAAATACATTTTTACAAAACATTATTTCATTTCAAATTAACTTTTTGAAAGCAACTAAAATTCTAAAACTAAATATATATTCTCTTAAAATGCATACATTTAAATACAATTACCAAATTGGATACAAAAGTTGCGAAATTTTACTTAAAAAATAAAGGAAGAAAAAAAAACGCGTCACACTCTATCTTTTTGCTTGAAATTCGATAACTATGTGTTTATATACGCGATTTTAATGACATACAGACCTACTTGGCTGACTTCATATCCACATTTACTTATCAACCTTTTCTTCATATCATTTCGAAAATAAAATCAGTCAATTAAAGAAAAAGTTACACCGAAAAAAAATTGTAATTTCCATAATTCCGTTCTGCTTGAATTCCTAGCCAGCGTGGGACAGTTGTTGTTATTCATTACTAAATGTGGGGAAATGGAAGTATTGCGAAAGATTTATTTTTGTCTCCGCGTATTTTCTGGCTTTCAATCGGTTTTGGATCAGTTTCGCCTTGAAGTTGACCAAAATGTCACTAATGACAAACATTTCCCTGAAAACGTTTTAGAATTAGGGTTCCAACGGATCGAAAGGTGTTATTATCAATATATAGATGGGGAAGTTGTAAAAACGTATTTCATTTAGCAACCTTCGAATTCTAGGATTCATAAGAAGTTTCTACATATTCATAAGAAGGTACTCTCTCTACACTTCGGAACTTCAACCTCTTAAACCCTCCCGTCAATACGACGTTTTTACCGAGGAAAATTATTGCACAGAAAATTATTTCATGTATTCTACTTCAGTAGAATAATATAAACTATCAGTAGTACAAAACCATGCATTTTTTGCAGTACCAGTTATTTCGTGCGTTTGACACTTTGTAATGATCAGCTATTCTCGCGATTTTCTCTGCACTAACCTTGGGAACATTTTAGTAATTTAAATTGCATAAAAATACAATTTCTTCTCAACCAAAGTGAAACGTGAATAGGTAAATTAGATGAAGATAACAAATGTAATGGATTGAATTAGATATAGTGATATGTAAATAAAATAGAAAGAAAGAGGGGAGAGAAATAAACGATAAGATGCTGATAGGCATTTATAATTTGGATTGTAGCATCATAATTAATCTTTTAGATTGAAGCGAATTTTAGTTAAAAGTACTCAGATAAGAATCGGTTGTTAGCTAAACGTGTTTGAATCAGAACGAGTGATTTGGTAACTTAAAACTTTACTATTAGGGCATAATTTAGGATTTATGTACTAAGACAGATTCGAAAGAAAGCGACTTACCAATTCTTCAGTAGTTTATAAAGTATTTTGTCTTACTTATAAGAATACTTATAATAAAGTATTTTGTCTTACTTATAAGAATACTTATAATAAAGTATTTTGTCTT
>BMAW01081295.1:6779-23895 GCA_019974015.1 Nephila pilipes
TGCACCAAGAAGGAATTGTCTGATGGAGACAAAAATTGGCGGATAGGAAAATTATGCACCGAATAGAAAAAGATTAAATTTTTAGAAAAATTTAATGATTTATTTCAGAGTTGCATAGTTACAAAATAACTAGCTCAATAAGGTGTTGCCCCACCTCTAGTCTGGATGCAAGCTGCCATACGACGTGGTATAGAGTGATAACCTGCGGTATTTCTTGCCAAATTTGTTTCCATTGTTGGGCTAGGTCAACAATGGAAACAAATTTGCGGTCAATTCCCTAGAAGATGCAGTCTTAAGCGGTCAACATTCCCTAGAAGATGCAGTCGCCTTCCCATCATATCCCAGACATGCTCGATTGGAGAGAGATCTGGCTGGCCAAGAAAGTATTTGACAAGCTGTAAGACAGTTCATAGCAACATGTGTCATATGTGGTCTGTCATTATCTTGCTGAAAAATAAGGTCAGGGTACAGCAAAAGGAACGGTAGCAAAACAGGTCTCAGAATGTAGTCGACGTACCGCTGTGTTGTACGTGTGTTGGAAGCGGGATTCGTCGCTAAACGTCCCCTGTCACGCACGTCCCCTGTCAGCATCATTCAAGCCTGATCGAGCCAAGCACCATTGTAATCTAGCTCGATAGTGTGTAGGCATGAGTGGCTGATGGCGTAGCGGTCGGTAAGAGCCTCTATCAGCCATCAGTGAATGGTCATGGGGGACACTCGTGTGCGGATCGCACGTCTGAGGGTTGATAACGATGAATCAGGTGCTGTGACAGCTGATCTGACAAACATTCTGTCCTTCCGATCTGCTGTAACCCTTGGTCGATTGCTACCATCTCAAGTCTGGACCACAGTTTAATCTTGTTAGGTGCAGCATACCCATATCTGGCTCTTGCGCCAATAAACTTTACATTCACTCACTCACTCACTGACTGCTACCATCATGACGCTGAAATCTGCCTTTGTGCACCCATTCTTGCCAGCATCTTCTAATCACCGCATCGCTTCGACTCATATGACGAGCAATTCTCCGATTTGCCAACTTGCCTCTTTCAATCCAATGATACGACCTCTTTCAAGCTCTGACAATTGCTCGTAATGAGCTCGAATCCTGCGGCGAGGTATTTTTTCAGTCGTTGAAAGGTATCCTAAATCGCAATGCAACAGAAAATTTAACTATCGGATTGAGAATCGCTTTTTATATACACTTGCTGAGTGAACAGTTCCCATGCGCTGTAGTACCCGCTATTCATTCATTGAACACCAAATTTTAATCATTTGCATGATGTTCGGTCCAAATAACTTTGCATACAAAATTTCATTACAACCAGGCAACTCTTTCTTGGTGCGTTGCGTACTTTGGTGTTGGCTGGATATTCACTCCCATGGAAATCCTCCATTAAATACACTGTGTCAAAATTAGGAGAATTTGCATATTTTGTAGAATTTCCTGAAAAGAATTGAATGAAATGTAAAAATACTGTTTCGAAACAAAGATGTAAATCTTGTACGTCGAATACGTAAGCGTATGCGTATATGCCAGTGGAACTAGTCGAAAAACAGGATTTTTAAGAGCGCGTCCCGAAATCCGCATTTCGTTCGCTAGAGCTTTTCGTCAAATTTCAAGGTGTTTTTTTTTCAGCAATCGCTTAAATTAAAATTCCGACTGTAAAAGTGAGTAACGACCAACGTTTAGATGACGGAATGAAGTGGCGAATTGTGGATAGTCTAGAAGCAGGCCAGTCTCAAATCCAGATTTGCAGAAAATTCGATTTAACCCCCAGCGTCGTGTCCAACTTATGAAAACAGTTTAAGGATACCGGATCCGTTAAGAGAATGTCTGGGCAAGGTTGTTCAAGAGCCTTGACATCCAGAGAAGATCACCATTTGTCCATTACAGATACGTATAACAGGGATGCTACAGCTTCTCAGTTCTTTCATGAGTTGTATGCAGCCACAATAACCCGAGTTTCAAGGGTGACTGTTTCCATAAGACTTTATGAGAGAGGGCTGTTTGCAAGCAGACCTGTTGTTTGCGTCCCACTCAGTTCTGAGAACAGGAGAGTCCACTTAAAATGATGCAGAGATCATACGGATTGGAGCATGAATCAATGGGTGACTGTTCTCTTAACTGATGAGTCCTGGTTCAGCCTAACCAGTGATTTTCACCGTACTTTCATATGGAGAGAACCAGGGGGCCCACTACCTGCCCTCCAATGTCCAAGAAATCGACCATTACGGAATCGGAGGCTTAATGGTTTGAGAAGGTATATTTTTGGATAGTCGCACCCACCTCCATGTCTTTGAAAGAGGCATTGCGACTCTTGAGAGGTATAGAAAAAAGGTCATGGAGCCCTATATCCGCCTTTTCAGGGATCAAATTGGTCCTGATTTCCTTTTAATGGATGACAACACGAGGTCACATAGAGCTCAGCTGGTCGACGAATTTCTGGAAAGTGACGATATTCGCCGGATGTATTGGCCAGCTAGATCTCCAGACCACAATCCTATAAAGCATGCCTGGAACGCTATGGGGATGGCAATTGCAATTCGCAAGCCTCTTCAGAGACCGGAAAACAGCGTTGCTGAACGAGTGGGACCATTTGCCGCAGGATCTCATAATTTCACTTATTTCCAGTATAACATCACGTTGAGAGGCCTATATATTTGTCAGAGGGGACCACATCCCCTATTAACCCATTTCCTTTTGTTTTATTCTTCAACTGCTGTTTCATACCTTGCTACTCCTATGAGTGTTGCGCACAATCATGCATGTGTATTATAACTGTTGAATTGTCATTTTTTTTATTATATCGACACTATGTACACACCAAATTTCATTTAAATCTGTCAAGTAATTCTAGAGATAATCGGAAAAATCTCTTAATTTTGAACATCAGTGTCTTTAGGGGATATATTTTTCTAAACGCAAACAAAATATGTTTATGATGAATCAAAGGAAAAATAATGCTTTAAAAAAAATTAGTGCCTTAAAGGCAATGCGTATAAACACCATGACCCAAGAGTTCTTCAGATCTTATTAAATTAACTAACAATAGTATATGTAGTACTTTTTACTACACATGCCATATCATAAATAAATGGTCTGATAACCCCAGCTCAAACCTTTCAATATTATTCAAACAAAAGCTATTAGAACTGCATTAGGACTTCCACAATGGACCCCAAATATCGTACTCTTACAATTGGCTGAACAGGAAATACTTTCTGATAAAATAAGACGATTGGCTAATAAATTTTTTATATCTCAAATATCAAATGGTAACTTTTCTCCTATGCCTCACACTAACCTTGAAACAATAAATCTACAAATCATGGAAGGGTCAGAAAAAAAAAAACTTCAGGAATATTTCACGTATTTTGGGCATTGATGGAAATTGATATATTACACATATCTTTTTTTTTGTGACATCTATATAGAGGAATTTGGTTTTCAAAATAAAAACCTATACCAAATTGTATATTAAAGGACAGTTTGAGGAAATAGTGAATCATAGATTTTTTCCTAATTGCTACGGATGCATCATAATTCGAGATATAAACCAACGTTCTCACTTATTCATTGGCATTTATTCGCAAACGTTGGCCTTTATTCGCCATGCCAGCCTTAATCCCGAAGGATTTATCGATTCAAATGATGCTGTAGCCAAAAGCAATTATTTAAATATTTGTTAAAACTTGTCGCAAATGTCTAAATATTGTATTGTTAGCCGAGTAAGAACGATTAACAAAGTTTCAGAACTCTAGCTTTACGGAAAGTTGGTTAAATGAACGATCGAAAATTTTATGACACACTGATACACAGAAAGACACTCACCAAGTGAAATACATAAAAACGTTGTAAAAAATCAAAGTATGACATCTGTAGCAGGTATCACGAAAAAGACATCTTTCGTCTACAAAGTTAATCATATACATTCGATATTTACAGCAAAAGCACTTGCCTTATGCCAAGCTCTAGATGACTTAACTGAATCAAAATAAAATCTGTTATTTCTCACAGAAAGTCATTCTGTGCTATCAGCATTAAAAAATTACAATATGGAATCACTAAAAGTCATTCATAGACTAGCCAGTAAAATCTTCATCCAGTCGCTATTTCATATTCAGACGATTCTGCTTTGGATTCGACATGTGTGGTGACCGAGAATGACGGAATAGTCCCCTTGTAGTTCATGCATGTCGTAACAAGTGATTAAAATTGGTAACCAGTGTCTGGAGGTATAGCCGGGCACCCTGCTCCTGGAGATTATATCAGGGGAAGTCAAGAACTTTCCTTCTTTAGGTAAGTATGGGCATCATGACCCCAAGACACCCTAGTGATATTTTCTTTCCCATGATGTTTACTGTCTTTGGTAAACACGGGTGACGTGCCCCTGGGTTACCCCAGCGATCCTTCTCTAATTTCGATCCTCCTTCTTGTCAATCAATTTGTATCTTTTCTTCAATTTCTTCTCGTCTAGACTACAGTTAAATCTTGTTTGGCTCACCATAGCCATATCTGGCTCTTGCGCCAATAAACTTTACATTCACTCCATCACTCTGACCCGTGTGGTGACCGGGAATGACAGAATAGTCTCACTGTAGCTCATGCATGTCGTAAGAGGCGACTAAAATGGGTACCCAGCGTCTGGGGGTACAGCTGGGCACCCTGCCCCTGGGGATTATATCAGGGAACCTCAGGGACTTGCCTTCTTTAGGTAAAATACCTCATAGTCACTTAACTATACTACGAAATCTTTTTTGGGACAATAGCTTTAACCGTTCGGAAGTCAAAAGAGAACGGACTAAAGTGAGCACCCTATATGTGATTATAAAAATTATCATTATCCTTTTAATGTTGGATTTTTTTCACGCAAGCAAGTATGAATAGCAAATTTATTTATCGTTATTAGAAATTTCATATGTAATACACATCTTGAAATTTCTAGATGCAAGTTATTCAATCCTTTTTCGGTGTACATAAAAATTGAAGAAGGGAAACTAATCAAAATGAAACTTGAAAATTATGTTATTAATTTTTTCGAAATAATTTACAAAAGTATAGTAGTTTTCTTCAAAGCTTATCTAAACAAATTTTTATCAACTGTAATATACTATACCCAAACGGAGCGTGCGTTTCACAACAAATCAAAACAGGAAAAGAAATTATTTTTTCTATGGTTCTGTAACGACATCTATGAATAAAAAAGTAAACTAGAACAAAATATACATGACAATCCGAGACGTGCACATTGGAAATGTGATACCCACATCACATGCAATCAAATCAAGCTGTGTACAAAAAGTGTTATCCATCTGAGGTATGGTCAAAAATGCTAAGTGATTAATTTAACCATAGATTTTTTTTAATTAGATGTTTATTTGCATTTGATATTTTAACGTATATTTGGACATATTTACTCTAATCTAAAAAATTACAAAATTCATAATAATGGTAAAATGTTTAATATAATGTAGGACTGCTCATAATGTGTATAGCAGTAGATAGGATGTAAGAAGTAGAGTCTTATACAAACTTCAGAAGAATATTATGACTTCCAGCTCATATTAGAATGATTTAGCAGCTATTTAAAGTGATGATGGTTTAAGCACACACGCGTTCTCCCATGATATGCCATTCCTTGCATTTGAAATTACAGGTGTCTTATGATCAAGATGGAGTTGAGGAACAAATATTAATTTGAATTTTCGAAGCTTTAAGCAAAATTTCCTGTTAATATGAATTAATTAAAGATAATATGAATAGTCAATTAACTGACTCCAGCAACGAAGGAAAAGATCATAATCTGCTATATAAATTTGATTTTTAATTAATCAGATAATTTTACGCATTAGTCCTATTTAATTATTTTAAGCCATCTAGTTGAGTCAGTAAAATAATTGTTAAAATGGAATTAGTTTCCTGTTGTGTTGCAGTTACTGATTTAAACTTTCATCATACATTTTTAGTCTAAAACTTTATTATTTTCAAAATTGATAAAAATAATTTTATACATTAAACATAATTCTTATTCAAAAGTTACGACAGAATTTTTGGAGGATGAAGACGGAGGGTATTTATATGATTACAAAAAGAATTTCTTCACATTTTGTTTTATTAAATAAATGAATGAAAGACAAGAGGGAACTGTCCAAATCAAGTCAAAATCCTCCATGGCGTTCGACTCCAGTTGCCTAATAGTGTGCCACTGAAGTGATTTCAGTCGAAGAACTGCACATAATTAATTTTTAAAATTTCGAGTAGGCTAATTAAAAAATTCATAAAGTAAAAATACCTCAACTAAAATACCAATCGATTCAAAACGCTTAAATTGTTTTGCAAAACATTCTTTACTTCTTTGTAATTTACTTAACTGGAATTATAGACAAATTGCATTGGCAAAAAATGGAAATTCTTTCTGAAATTTTCATAAAATTAAAAGAAAAACTTTGCATTTTAAGGTATCTGACTAATTACGACATAAACCTTAGGTTTAAGTAAGGTAGGTTTTGCACATAGCCATACATCGTAAATAAATTATAATGCATTAGCTAAAACACTCACCTGGAATGTTACTCGGAAGATTATTGCTTATATATTTGTTTTATTTGAACAATTTACATTTATCACTGAATTAGGGGTCAAAAGACATTTTTTTCTACATACGTGGGTTTTATCGAATTGGTAATTTTATTTCCAGTCCACATCTAGGTTCTTAAAATAGATTCTCTGTAGCTTTAATTGCCAATTATTGCCTAGCCAGATACATTATTATAAAATGCAGAAATTATGCAACTCATCATTATTTGAACATTATCCACATTGTTTCACATAGAATTGGCATAAAGAATTAAGGTCTATTAATTGCTCAGTAAACTTACATTTTCTTCTCATACCTTTTCTTCAATTGATGTAACTGCCCATTTACAAGTATCTGTTAAATTTGTCCAATGCAGAGTTTATTTTTTCCTGAGTACAATGTTTAACTTCTTTCAATAGATTTCCTTTCTTGACTGCAGAAAGCAACATTTGGCAGAAAAGGTAAGCCAAGGAATGTACATGTTTTTCAAGCTGAAAATCCTTTCCCAATTAACCTTCGACCCAAAACAATAGAACAATTTACGAAGCAAGATTTGTTCAACTTCTTTTTGGAAGAGATATATTTAAGAAAAGAGTAATGCTTTCGAGTGAAAGTCATGTTTAATTCACGGACAGTCTTTTATTAATACCGATCCTTGAGAAAAAAGATCTTGACAGCAAAACATAGCAAATAAAGAAATCAAGTATATCAAGTTGACTATTGCATAACCTTGAACTACTTCATACGTTCTGTCCAAGTACTTTTCCACCAGTTTATGACTAGGTTTCAACTTTTTGGCACTGTCTCAATGTTACAGATGCTCCAGCATTCTTTTTATTGGTAACACAAGCGCTAAAGCCATTACCGTTAAATTTGCAATTCTTGGATCGCTTAACAGGTCAATTGAAAAGTCCCAGGCCTACCATAGTAAAACACATTTTTTTGGCAAAATTAGTTTTTTTTATTCAACATAATTCCCTTCAAGGGTGATACACTGATTATAGCGACCCTCCAACTTTTCGATACCATTTTTGTAGTACGATTTGTCCTTTGCTTCAAAATAGGCCTCAGTTTCAGCGATCAGCTCTTCATTCGACGAAATTTCTTCCCAGCGAGCATTCTTTTGAGATCTGAGAACAGGAAATAGTCGCTGGGGGCCAGATCTGGAGAATACGGTGGATGAGGAAGCAATTCGAAGCCCAATTCATGGATTTTTGCCATCGTTTTCACTGACTTGTGACACGGTGCATTGTCTTGGTGAAGCAGCACTTTCTTTTTCTTCCAATGCGGCCGTTTTTCGGCGATTTCGTCCTTCAAACGGTCCAATAACACTATGTAATAGTCGCCGTAGATGGTCCTTCCTTTTTCAATGAAAATTATTCCATACGCATCCCAAAATACAGACGCCATAAAATTGCCAGCCGACTGTTCCCACGCTTTGGAGCGGGTTCATCGTGCGCAGTCCAATCGGATGACTGTCGATTGGACTTCGGAGTGAAATGATGGAGCCATGTTTCATCCATTGTCACATATCGACGCAAAAACTCGGGGTTATTACGCTTGATCATCTTCAAACACTGCTCCGAATCATCAACTCGTCGTTGTTTTTGGTCAAAAGTGAGCTCGCGCAGCACCCACTTTGCACAGAGCTTTCTCATACTCAAATATTCGTGAATGATATGATGTACACGTTCAGTTGATATCTTTAGAGTGTCTGCTATTTCATTCAATTTCAATTTAAGGTCATTCAAAATCATTTTGTGGATTTTTTTTAATGTTTTCGTCAGTAACAACCTCTTTGGGGCGTCCACTGTGTTCACCGTCTTCGGTGCTCATTTCACCCCGTCTAAACTTAGCATACCAATTCTTAATGGTTGATTTTCCTGAGGGAGTATCCGGAAACTCGGCATCAAGCCAAGTTTTTGCTTCAACTGTATTTTTTCCCTTCAAAAAGCAATATTTTATCAACACGCGAAATTCCTTTTTATCCATTTTTTTCACAATCACAAAAGTTGCTTCACTCAAAATGCGATAATCCACAAACTAATGATCCGACAGCTGTCAAATTTATACACGCATTTTTTGAGGGTTAGGGCTAACTAAAAAATATATGGATTTAATTCTAGTAGCACTATCTATGTGTCAGGCCGGGGACTTTTTAATTGACCTGTTAGATCTTGCTTTAGGCAAAATTGATTATTATTTGATTTTAAAAAGACAGTCCACCCCTTTAAACATGCCAATATAAGAAGTTTAATATGGAGAAAAAAAAACAATACGTAAGAATACAATCAAATAGAACTCAACACAAACTCTCAACATATATTTTCAGATTAAAAATTGATCCAGCGTTGATAGTACGTTCTAACTCCCCTCTTATACAGATAACAGCATATCTTATTACACTTCTTATTTATGTTTGATTCAATTCATATTTTTCAGCATAAAAGGAGCTCCATACTTTATCTCCTATTTTGTAATACTAAAATGATATTTAACTTAATTTGTTTCAGTGAAAAATGGTGTGTTTATGAAAAGTTTTATAAGGACACTCTATTTTAAAATGTTATACATATACTACAACTACAAGAACGCAGCTTAATGTTGAAACATTTTTTTTCCTTTGAAAGAGTGTTTTTTTCCTGACATTAGAAGAAAACTTAAGAATTGAGTAATTTATTTGAATATGTAATATGAAAAATAATGTGTTTGTTGCTAAATGAGGTCTATTTCATTTAGTTTTTAGAAATTTTAATGTAAATTAATACTTGTATTTTTTTCTGAAAATGACATCATCAACTACATAAATTCTTTAAAGCAATGGAATTTAAACAAAGTAGCAAAGCTCATTATTGGCATAAAAGAAAATTTCGAATGAAAAAGCATTGTTTCAAACAATGCTACATTCTATCAAAGATTAGCAACAGAAAAATGTTGAATGGAACTATTTAGTCGCTTTCCTCTCTCTTGCCATAATTGTTGCATAAATTACTTTAAAAGTTTATAACTTTGAAATTTAATAAGCAATTACACAAGTTTGAAGAAATTTTAATCCGATCCGAATGCGTAAGTCATTTAATTTCTTTAATAGGTTTAGGATTATATATTGTAGGAAATATTTAATTTTTTGCATGACGTGAGATTGATTCCTTAATTGCACATTTTTCAGTTCATTAGAAATAAACCCTTAATTAAGTAATAAAATTAATTAAATCAAGTATAACTGTATTTTATTTTCTAAATTCAAATAATTATTATTAAACTTTTATATAAGGTTCTTTTAAATATCCTTGATCAATTATATTTACCTGTAATAAAGCTTTGCTACATGCTAAAATCCTCACTTGTGTACTAAAACAATTTGATAAGATAACGTTTTGGTTTTTTTTTTTATATTATTATACATTTCCAGCACATTTAAAAACATATTTTTTCTTAATTCTTAATAGATAAATACATACATCCTGTTGAGTTCAATTTCGTTAGATTCTACGCACTTATTTCTTTAGTTTGATTGTGCACTGTTTTGTTTATATGATTAAATGATATTATATTCGATTTATTTATTAACTTTTTTATAATGAATAATTTTTTGTTTTCATTCTGAGAAACTTTCATTTCTAATTCTGATTAAAGGTAAAACATAAATAGGGTGATATAATTGGTTGGCACTTAATCGTAAAATTGAAATATATACACTAAAATAATGTTATTAAAATACAATTTCAGAGGGAAAATATCAACTCGTCATAATAGTTTATGATGTATAGACAAACCGCTCAATGTAAATTATGCTATCTCTACCAAAGATAATCTTTCTTTAAATACCTAATTCAGAATTGAGGCTATAATAATTGTATTTCCATGAAATACTGTTAATATTACCTGTTTTGAAATATTAATTGAGCTGATTCGAAGATATTTTTGAGATAGTTTTTATTTTTTTCAATAAACTGTTTGTAGTAAAAACTAAGGAAAATTATCTTAAGCTTTTCAAAAAAATATTGAATTAGATTACTTAAATTAATATTATATCAAGAAATAGGCGAATTAGAATATTTATTTGCTTTCAAAATTCATTCGAGAACATTATTTTGTAAAGTTGTTTTTATAATACTAACCCATAGTAAGAGTTATATAAATTTGATAAGACAAATAACAATGAATTGAAGAGATGTGTAATATTTTGCCCTTCACTTTTTTTTTGGCTTGTAATCAATGATAACATATTTTTAGAACTCACAATATCTTTTTCAATATCTGATGTTTCTGTACTAGAACAATTATTCATGGAAATAATTTTCTAATCAATGAGCTGAAATGAGAAAAATCTATTCATAACCTTCGTTTTTCAGTGATCACTGCATTTCAATATCTTTTAAGGGTGCCCAGATGAATAGTAGGCATTATGAAAAAAGTAATACATTTTTGGAAATTTTTAGATAGAAATCGCCATAATTGTTGAAACATTTGTCCTATAGATTAAGCAGCAGGTCAATGCTCTTGGTGTAGAATGACTGAAGTTGATTTTTGAAGAAGTCCTGCATTGTTTCCTTCCCTTCGTTGTCAGCCGACATTTGAATTCTTTGGTGAAGGATATGATGTGTGTATCCGCTGCAAATTCGTTCTGTTTGGTTTCGGTGCAGTGATGATGACACCACGACTTTCTGCCTTTAACAATGCGTTTCACAAATGTCGAATCTTCGTTAAAACGGATTAAATGTTTCGTCAAGAGCGCAGGGGTAAAGTGTTTCGGTATCCATTGAGCACAGCCTTTACGGCACTTTAGACGTTGGTGGACGATTGATTGCACCGTTTCTTTACTCTACTTCATCGCTGTGCTGATGAATATGAATCTCCGATTATCTCTATTCATTTCATCAAAAGAAGCAATGGATTCATTTCTATTTGTGCTGTTTGTTTACTCTAGTTCTGCCAGATTTTATATTGATGCCCACCCATCACTAAAGCCTTTACATCATTTACCATTTTGTCACAGCTATTCGTCCGAAATAGTGCTCACCATAAACAGCCAACATTCGACGATAAATGTTTGCATTTCTCTCATCTTCTTCCATTAAAAAGCTGTACTACTTTGGCGTCGTACTGTTCTACACACATCGATCTTTAACACAAGTTAATATTCACTTTAACTGCTCACACACGAACAAGGTTATTGGCTATACGCAAACTGCGATAATCTTCTCTTGTAAACAGGAATTGTTGGCGCTACTATCGATGCTGTGCTTAAGACGCTGTGATATATATCCACTTTTCATTTGGGCAACCCTTACATAAATATTTGTACTGATTCACAGCTATATTAAGATAATCATTCATCTAGAATATTCCATTTGAAATAAAATGTTTTTCAAATTACTCTCTTTACATGATTGTCTTTAAAAAATAAGGTTTTTTTTCCAATTTTTTTTTAACATTTAACTGTTATTATCTTCACAAACATGTTAAGTGTTATTTATGCATTAACCTATAATTGTTCAAAAAATTTAACTTTTTCCAAGGTTTATTTGTAAAACTATGTGATTCAGATAAAATTTGATTTGTTGATATCAAAAGGATTGTCAAAATTTTTCTGTAACTTAAGAAAGGATTTGCAACTGTGAAAAAAATATTTCTTGAAATCTTTACTTGAGATCTTTTTCGACAAACTTTTACATATTGACTTATTGATGAAATAATCACAAAACCACATTTACATCAATATTGATAATATGAGGAAATTATTTGAAAATAAATAAAAAAGGGCTTACTTTTCCACTTACAGAGAAGACTTATTTATTTATTTATTTATTTTTTTTTAAAAAAAATTAGAGAATATTAATTCCGTTGTATTCGCAATTATTTCTAAGCAGCATACTTCGTGATTTTTTTTCTATCTATAATCATGTGAATATTAAACCAGAAATCAGAAAATTCTTACATTTGAGCTGCTTTTGAACAGTTTTCAAATCTTCCTTTATTAATATTAAGGAAAAATCTCCAATTCGGTGAATGTTTAAGAAAATTGCAAGATAAATGCGTTAAACGGCGAAACATATCTAGAAATACGCTTGCAATTGTTTTTGAGAAATATATTTAGTGATTTTTTCCCCTTCATTTCTCTGTGTTCTTAGAATATATCAGGAGTAATGAAAGTCTCATTTTGGACATATAGTCTAGAAAATCGAACATTTTTCTTCAAAGCTTTTAAGTTTTGTATGAAATAAATTAAATTCTCTTGGAGTAAGTTTTTGTTCTTCACAATTCAGTTCGGAATTGTTGAAAAACAGTTCAGTTTCACTACACTTTTAACTCGGTGTCAGAGTGGTGTGTGTAAAGACGAATTTGATAATGATGTGAGGTGCAAATACATCAGGATCATATGAAGTGAAGTTTTAAAAGGTAAAAAAAATTCAATTTTTCGCTTTGATTTCTAGTTGAGGTTTTTATTATAATTAAATAAAAAATAGTATTTCTCGTGACTCCTGTAATGCCAAAGCAGTAATAAGTGGAAAATAATTTCTCCAACTTGAATCCATCAACTAATTAAAGTGACCAACCAGGTAATGCAAATACTTTACATCTGAAAAAATGTCTCCCAACTGTGCTTGTAAGGAAGTGGAGGAAATTGTTTTTCCTTTTGTTGGTCAAGATATTTCCCCTAAGGTTCAGTAATGAAATTTAGAGACTGAGGACACTAAGGCAACTGTTTCACCTTATTCTCAGGCTCATCAAACCAGCTTGTGATATACCTTACAGTATAGACGCGTGTATTATTTGCTTGCAACTAGGCAAAATCACCGGAGAAGATGGTCTGCACTATTAGAGGTAGTTTTGTGAAGAACAGAAAAAAGTAGTAATTTGTCGGACAAAGGACTGGAAGTAAGGATGGGGACGTAAAACAGACTATCCAAGCTAAATATGTTTTCTTGATTCACTAAAACAATGACGTTTTTGTGTTTAACGAGTGCAGGAACTTTTTCATAGATCTTTTACTCTGAGCAGCTGCTGGACGTATGCATCCGCATTAGTTGTTAATTGACTGCAACAGTTCTTGATGAATTATACATCGACAATTCCACTGAACACACAGTTAAACGTTTTTTTTAAACTATGAATGAATCTGGTTAGAGTGTTTTATCTTTATCAAGACAAAAGGTAACCCTATTTTCATTGCCTGTCATAATCCTGCTTAAAAATTGTTCGTCTTTTATCCGTGAGAGCATACTTGTGGCAATTGACATGCGATCATTTTTATTTCATTCAATTATTGTTGATTCACCATACTTCTAACTTGTTGACTTTCCCTAATTTCTTCGAATGGCGGCAAACAGTTGGTTATAATGTATTCAAACTTTGTGTCATAGTTCTAGTTGATGGACACGGAATAGGCTTCAATATTGCCTTTAAAAGGTTGTCGTCAAGATCGAAAGGATGTCCGACTTCGGTTCGTTTTTAAGGTGGTATCTCCAGACCGCAATTTGATAAGATATTAGACTCCCCTATCTATTATTTGTCCTTCCTCGCATACACAAGATATTTTTCAGCTACCGCCTAAGCGTTATTGCGTTTTTTAAATTCCCAAAGCATCTCATGACGAATATGCACTCTTTCCTTCTCCATTTTAGCGGTAGAGGTTAGGAACAACACACTCGAAATAGTTGTCAGAAGACTAACCGAATCCCTATCCATTTTGTGAAAGCAAAAATTCATTTGTTACGGTGAATCAAAGTGGGTAAATACAAACAATAGATTCTATATAGCCGCATCAAAAATTAATTATGACTCGACCTAATTAATATGCTCTTTTTGGAATTCATATTAATACTTGGGTGCCTTGCTGTAGTTTGTGCTTAAGTATTTGAACTTTAGTCGTCTTTTGACTACCTCGTGGGTGTTTGAGAGGTGTTATTGAATACAGAAAAGTACGCAAAAAATTCCAGTATTCTGTTGCGGTTACTGTTAAATTTACTTAGACTTTTAGATTTCTTAAGGATATGGAATGTTTGTATGAGAGATATAGGACCTGATTGTAACAGATGCACTTAGGAATCTATGTTTCCCCAGTAACCCCTTTAATGGGAATATTTACTTTCTACAATTAAACAAATCACACTAAATGATGGAACCATGTATAGCATAGATACGAAAAAACTCCCTTTTTAGATCCACTCCTCAAGGAGGGAATAATCTTTATTAGCGCGATTGTAGACATTCTCCGAAACTCAGTGATGTCTATAGAAAAAAGTCTATAGACATGGCAGACAAGTGTAGTATATTTTATACACAAAAAGCATGGGGGGGGATGGGTAAGGAAATTTTCTGATCTGAAGTGAAAGAAATTGTGGACATAGTATTGGATTATGCCATTTACATTGCTTTATCCCTCTACGCATTTACTCGTATAACAAAGTAGAGTCCTCTTGAAAATTTAAAAACACTTTTCGATTCGGATGTTTTGTCTTTCTTTCTTATCAGTTGCGCAAATATTTGAAATTTGAAACCAATTTCAACTAATCACTTTTTGTGTGTAGATGTGTGTGTGTTTCTTTACAATCCTTAAATTAATTTTTTAAAACGGAGTTCAATTTTGAGTTGAATTATCTAATATTCAAACGAATCCGTGGTTCTTTTCTCATTACGGATCTATTTTTTCATCTGCTGATTCAAGAAGCTTTTTATACGTACTTAATAGCCGAATACATAATTCAGGGGAAATCATAATTAATTCCTTAAGCTGAAAATTATAATTTGATGAAGTGTTTAAAATTATAGAGGGGAAGGCTTTAGGATCTGTTGGTTCTTCATTATTAATTAAATTTATTTAATTCTTGTGACCTATACTTGAATGATTTTTAATTATTGCAATATGTTACAACACTGCAAAAAACGTGTATTCAAAATTGAGTACAAACTATTCACTTTTGAATACTTCACATACTCAAAATGGCTCCGATTGCAACATATTAAAATTTAAAACTCGCACGTACTCAAATGGAATATTCACATACTCATTTTTCAAGATATTTGTGAATCAAATATGAGTGAGGAAAAGAAAAATGAGTACATTATGCATTCATTTTTGAATCTGTTACTGTATCAAATATGAGAATAAAACAAAACGAGTATGTAACGTATTCATTTTTGAAGTTGTTACAGTATAGAAAACGAGAATGAAACAACAAAATAAGCATGTAATGTATTCATTTGTGAATCTGTTACTGCATCATATATAAGTATGAAACAATAAAGTGAGTATGTATTGCATTAATTTTCGATACTGCTGTTGTATCAAATAGGAATTTTAAACAGAAAAATACAAATCAACTTAAATAAGCGCTCCTTTATTTGCAAATATCATTTTCTTCATCTTGAATATCATTTAATATACACTCTATGAAGCTTTTACCACAAAACTTGGAATCAAATTTCTTGCATTTACTGTGTGTAACAAAACTGTTACTTTTAGAAACAAAAATGCAACTGTTGTGTAATCATAAACTATATTTTGAACTTATATCTCATGTTTAAATCAATTTGATTATTTAATAAATCTTTAAAGAAAATAGATTCGATTCAAGAGTTTAATTTTTTTCAAAACAAATGTGTAAGAAATTTGAGCTAGTAGATCCAGAAGCAATTCTGTTCCTCTAAAGTTATATTTATGTATCTAGAAGTAATATATAGTTTTGTTAAAATCTTATATATATACAGAAAATTGAGTTTTGTTTAAAGTTCAGTCTTTTAATAATAAGTTATTGCAAATATCTTGAAAACATAATGATTTATATTAGATTTTCCATAGTAAATCTTAGAGTGCCGCATTTTTTTCAATATTTTTAATTATCTAACATATATTTCTTTTTGAATTAACATCATAACAAAGCTAACACCTATAATTAATGATTCACTGTAAACAGAAAAAATAAAACAAAACATATCACATTTTTGAAAAATGTATTCTGTATATCATGCACACACATATCAGACATTTTAAAAAAAACATTCATAATTTTGGAATAAGAATATTAAAAAAAAGTATAACTTTTAACTCCTACAGATGAAGTCATGCCGTTTTAAAGCATAGCTTATAAACACTGCTATCTAATCCATACTATAGTCGAAATCCATACCCATTCGTACAACATAGCTTATGTCTTAATGTGAAGTATAATGAGGTATCATTTAAAATATAGGAAGTCCAAATATATAAAGGTACATAATTAAACAGATTTTTTACTTTCTTCAAATCAACATCTCGTGAAGTAAATAAATGTGAGTAAAAATGCTTTTCAAGCTGCTGTTTCAAATAAATAATATGTTAAATATGCATCGTTATTATGTAGAAACAATTCTTCATTTTTTCCAAAGAGTGGCAAGTCATCTACACAACCAATTAATACAGCCATATTCTTAGAATTATAGTATAAACTATTACATGTAAGAATTTCTGCTTAGTCTATAAAACAATCTATTTTACGTAGCAGTTCTATATATATATATATATATATATATATATATATATATATATATAT
>BMAW01081297.1:7772-74012 GCA_019974015.1 Nephila pilipes
GTGTGTGTGTGTGTGTGTGTGTGTGTGTCACTGCCTCTATTGGTGAAGGGAGCACGCTTTCGAAGGATAGACGACAGTAGTCAAATGAACAGATAAGACGTTCTGTAATTGTGTCGCCGATCCAAATGTTGGTGACGCTTACTATTGTTTAAATGTTTTTTTATGTTAATGTGAAATGTTTTGTCCAGTGTGTGCAATAATTGTTAGTATGAAACGTCAATAATACATGTCAAAATTCAATATTTGATTTTTTAATTAGAATAAATAGCATCATCGCCCATCACACACACACACACATATATATATATATGTGTGTGTGTATGTGTGTGACATGTATTACTATTTTTGTTTCGTTTCTTTTTACTTTCTTTTTCTCTGTCACAATATTCTATTTTAGCACTCCACTCAAATAAATCTACCAACCAGCGCCGCTTTTAACTGCAGCTGTTGCCTTTACCTCAGCGGGTATAAAATCTTATGCAATCCCTTCCATGCTCTCTTTTCCTTCTTGCATTCGGTCTGCTTCTTCCCATGTGAAATGCCACTGCTATGCGGTTAATGAAGTGCACTTAATAAACATTTGAAATATAAATTGACAGTAGACAATTATTTCCCTAATAGATTGTTTCTGTTAATTTATAATTTGGACAGAGCAACATACGCCAAGATTATTTTATATTGCATAATACACCAAGAAAAGATTATTTTTTAGATTTATATATATTAACTAATAATGCTTGAATATTTAACGTTGTACTTAATAAACATATTTTTAAACAGGGTAATAATAAATCACATTGCTAAATAGAAATGGCTTAGCAAAAATTAGAATGTAAAATTTAACTTGCAAATTAGTAAATGTCATTATTACCATATTAAAAACAGGAATTTACTGAAAAATACAGAGCAACGATCAAAAAAAGCAAGACAGCATTGTTAAAACAAAAAGATTAAGCTAAAAATTCATGAACACAAAAAATCAAAATAGGAAATAAAAAATTTACGTTACAGTGTCTGGCTTTGGACAGAAGTGCCTGAATATACTAGTATTATGGATCCAACAATCCTAATCAGCATAACTATTTAAAACAAAATCAAATACATTTAAAAGGTCTTATTCAAAAGTAACTAAACAAATTAAGAAAATAGAAAGAAAACAAACCAAAGGAATCAAAATTCCTTTTAGAACCACATTAAAATAACCTATTAAATATCCATCTTTCATACGAAATTCTAAGACCATGAAACTTGAACAGAATTATAAGATTAATACCTACCTGATATTCTACCTAAGATTCTTACACATGTTTCCTACACAATCTGAAGATCCATAATGGTTTTTATTTACAAAATTATCCGCTTTTTCAGCATGACTGATTGATAGTTGGATTTTATTAAATAAGAATCACAAAAGCATTGTAACACATCGATCAATAACTCCCGAGTCTAACATTAAAAACAACATTTTTTTTTGCAAAATTTTTTTTTATTCATCAACATAACACCTTTTGTTAATCACCTTTTAGGGTGATACAATCGTTCCAACGCTTTTCCAAATCTTTTTTTTTTTTTCCCAAAAATTTTTTTTTTTTTTTTTTTTCGCAAGAAATCTTTTTTGTTGCGAGTAAATAGCGATAAACAGCTTTCTGAATCATCGACTCGTTGCTGTTTTTGTTCCATCGAAAGCAATCGCGGCACCCACTTGGAAAAAATCTTTTTCACTTCACTTCAAAAAACCTTTTTCCTGGTCCGATCGACTTAAAATTTTGACACGTTTCAAGCAAAGGTTAGTACTCTAGAAAGACCTGGTTACTGGTTTACTACGAGCGCCATCTCTGGGTTAGTCTCGGGAGTTATTGATCGATGTGTTAAGTCCAACAATTTATGCAAAACTATTACTATGCAAAATAAACCAATTATAATATGAAGATATATTCATTAAATTAGTTCTCGCCCTGCTTTTAAATACGACGTAAACAAGCAATTAGTCAAATAAAATACAAAAACTTTAAAAACATTTTATTGTACTATTTATTTCCTCTTTATTTATTTATATATATATATATATATATATATATATATATATATATATAACTGAATTTAAATCTATCACAAGTAATTACAACTACTAATTACAAAAAGAAGGCCTGTTCTTTCCTCTAATATCCTACCTACTCCACTCGAATGCAAAAATCCATCTAACTAGGCTGATTATTTTTTTAATTAAATTTTTGAATTTGATTATTTTTATTTGACCAGAAGTTGGTTTTTCTTTCTAGTGGTATTCTATTTGGATTACTCTGTAAGCCACTTTTCCGATAATGTCTCTTAACGAAATTGTTCATCCAGATAATCTTGAAACATGTTTTATGTGAACTTGAATCTTTTCATGGCAGATGATTCTTAATCCGATACATTCTAAATAAAATTAGCTATATATATATATATATATATATATATATATATATATATATATATATATATATATATATATATATATTAGTTATTGTTGATTCACGAACTTTCTATAGCTTGAAATAAGAGTTATACTATGACACTCCTTTTCCTGCATCAAACAAAGTTTTGAATGCGAGCAAAACACTCCTTTGAAATGGTATCACCATTGTGGGTACATTAAAAAAGAATAACAAAATTGATTGGTGGATTAATTTATTGATTTAATTAATTAATTAAAAATTCAACTTTATTTTATATTTTTAACACCCGTTTAAGGTTTTTTGAATTATATTTTATACTTTGAAATTGCTTAGCTTTCAATTCAAGTGAATTCCTATCAAACAGCTCTATTTGGTCATGGTGGCCCACATGAAGTATTTTTGATACCTTTTTCATTAACTAAATTTTCACCAAATGATTAGTTCCTAATCATTTTCTAATAAAAAAAAAGTACAAAATCTTAGTGAAAATGGAGTTGAACAATCCAAAAAATTGATTGGTATACCCAGTACGCCCCCCAAACAAAATTGTACAGCTAAAACACTTCGACAAATAAGGTTGTCATTCTTATTCAGAAGATTTAGGAATTAATATTTTCACTTGTGCACAAATACACTGATGCCACTTTTACACTGACTTTGATATTACATCAGTCTTAAAACTTTGTAAGCGCTCCATTAATTGTCCCTATTGAATTTCTTGCCACCGTCTGTTCGGCGTATGTTGTCATTATTTAGTGTCAAGTTAAATACTCTTAACTTACTTTACATGATCAAAACTAGCGATTAATCACTGTATTTATTTATTCATCGGCCCTCTTTTTAATGAAGCTTTATTCATAGGAATTCGCTGGTGGCAATCTATTTAAACGATAAAAGACGGATTTAAGAAAAGACTTTGTAACCTTGAACTTTATCGCGATTTTTCTTTTAACTAAGTCTTTCGATTTCTTTCTGATTATGTTTGAATTCAAAAAATTTCTACCAATAAAGTGAACGTGATTTATGTTGAGAAGATTAAAATCATGAAATGCAGTGAATAGAATAGATATATTACATTTATAAGCAGCGAAGAAAAGAATAGAAGGTTAGTAAGTTGGAGATGTTGATAGAGAACCGAAGTGATCAAAAAGCGATGCTTGGATCAATCAAATTTAGTCTAAGGAGATTCCAAATCATGCTAGAAAGGTTCGACTTCGGTTTTAGGACTCGAACCTCAACTCAGTTATTCTACTCACTCGAACCCAAGGGAATTGTAAGGGATGGATTAAATTTGTGTTCTAAAGGATAGTTCATACGTATTTAAACAGTTTAATAAAAGAGATAGCAAAGTAAATATGATAAACATTTCATAATCATAATGTTGACGATAGTAAAATGGTTTCCACCATAACGGACTCTCAATTTCTTCAGACTATTGTTTGTGACTCTTTTTGTTAAGATTGGTAAGGGCTGAAGAAGGAAACAGTACAAGGGTGTTATAACTTCATTTATGTTAACTGTCATTTGAACCACTATCAAGCCTTACATCAAATACTGAAGTCAAGAGAAATTTATGAATTACAGCTCCCATCCATCGACTATTTTGGTTTCGAAAGTCTAATACGGAATTTCTTCTACCTTCCTCAAATCTTTATTATTTTAATTGAATGCAATAAAGTACATCCAAAAGGGCAAAAAATGTTGAAGGTTTCTGTGAAATTACATTTTTTGAACTGATTTTTGAAAATATATTTATCCTTATCTTAAAGATTAATTTGTGGGTTTTCCGGTCTTTAAATATATTTTCAAAAGTCGGGGAGAAAATGTAAACCCTCAGAAACCTTCATTACTTTTTTACTCTTTCGGAAGAACGTTTTTGAATTCAAATAGAATAAATAGTATAAATTTGAGAACGGTAGTAGGAATCTCGTAGGATTAAATTACTTTCACGAAATCAGAGTGTGAAACAGAAGCCTTAACACATTTCTTTCATTTTTGTAAGCAATTAACATTTTTCTGTTTTTGCTAATTTCCGCCCAACTGTATTTCTTATAAAATTCGATTATAACATAGTTACGAATTTGTATATTTCTTGATGATACGCTCTCTTTTGCGTGTGTCTTCAATACGAAATTCATTCTAGATTAATGTCGACTTCAAAGGCAAAGAAGCACACGCCGCTGCTTTTCCATGGGAAGGACGCAACGCACTGGACGCCGCCGTTGCAACATACCAGAACATTTCTCTTCTCAGACAACACATCAAACCTTCGAATAGGGTACACGGTAAGACCTTGCATTTGTTTAAGCGAGATATACAGAAGAGCTATCCTTTAACTATATGTTGCTAACGACATTAAATCTGACGAGGTTCAAAGTCCTCTCTTGCTGTTGCTTCTGAATGTGATATAAATAATAAAGATTGATTCACAGTTTATTAATGATGCTTTTAAAAACAATGCGGGGGCCATTGATGACAGACGTAGTAATTTTAAACCATAGACTAGCGACACCTAAAATGCTGTCGAGGTTACAAGTTCTCTTGTTGGCAGGGTGTGGAGGTTAGCTGAATAGAGTGTTACCTCAGCTCGTTCTCGTCATTTGACCGAGGTTCGAAATTACGAAGTCCGTTGCCAATAACCCACACGTGGCTTCTTAGTGCTGTAACATGCTCTCATATGTTGTTCTTTTTAACTACTTTTGGGGCTATTTTACTACGTTATTTGATTTGAGAACCTCGCCTTATAAAAGAACCGTAACTTTTGCAAATTAACATTACTATATAAGAATAGTAGTAGATCAGACGTAGAGGATGAAGGTATCAAAATGATTAGAGATAAAAAAAAAAAAGGGGGGGATAGAGCAAATAGAGAGATTGTTAAGCGCACAATATAGATGAGAGAAAGTTTGAGGTGATCTTCTAATAGTAATTATGCACCTAATTCGGATCCAGTCTGAAGATCCATTGTAATATTTGATTTCAGACGCGATAACGTTAAATCCTCCACATTAGTGCTTTAATTTTGGGGTGGATCTTATTATTGTCTAATATTTATTGCATCTCGGTTGTTCTTAACGTTAATGACTGATTGATTGTTTATTAACGTCACACTTATAAGCAACACGAGGGTTGTGACAGACAGACCTAGTAATTTCGAGCCTGCATCAAAAGACGAGTTCGACGCCTGAACTGGCACCTATCTCTCCAAAATTCCTCCCCACACCTTCTGGGGGGCTTGCAACCTCAACACATCATCCCCGTTACACGGCGGGTCTTCACTGATATATATAGGCTACTACAGCCACTTAAGCTACGGTTTCCTAAAAAATAGGTGACGTTATCTCGTGGCCTCCAGGTATGTTTTTCTTAGGAAGACATAACTATAATGTTAATGACGACGCGAGTGCATTATAGTGAGACTTTAAATAAACTATGTACCAAACTATGTACCAGTAATAAATAATAATAAACTATGTACCAGTTTTTCAGAATTATACCATTTCAAAGTCAAAGAGTTCTCTTAGAAACACTCTGTGCAACTGCTTTTATTACCTTTTTTTTTATTATTGCAGCCATCATTACAAAGGGTGGGGTTGTTCCCAACGTGATCCCTGCGGAATCTACCCTCCAGATATGCGTGAGGTCTGCCACCAAAGCCGAATTGAAGGACCTCACCAATCGCATCATTGAGTGCGTAAAAAGTGGGTCGGCGGCAGCCGGATGCTCCACCGAGATCGAGTGCGACGAAAAGCACTGCTACGAAAGCCTGGTCACCAACAAGGTCATGGGAAAGGTGTATGACCAGCATGCGGAGAGACTAGGTGAGTACCTTGCTTTTTTAATATTATAGATAATTATGTGACAAAGATAAGCTGTTTTTAAAATGGATTATACGCATCTCTGGGGAATCCCTAATTCCCACGAAAAAATATGTAAGCGGACGTCTTGATCGATGTCACATTAAAGAGTATACTGAACCTTCGAATGTCAGATTAAAGAAAGGTTACTGTATTTAATGAAAAAAGTACAAATATTTTAGTTATAAATATCATCTTTATTACAAAAATGAACTTAGAAGTAAAACGTTTTAAATAACAACATGGTATCCATTAATTCAACGCAACCTACCAAAACAGAGCACAGTTGAAATAAAACAAATTAAAAAGCTTTTAGATGAAGTGTTCCTTTTTATGATTAAAATGTGACATTTTTACTTATCTAATTCCTTTAGATATGGAATGATTGAATAAGATTATTCCCTCGTGTCCGTGGAATAATGTTTCGTGGTTTCGTTTTCTGCCTCTGTATAAAATTCCACTGTTTAAACACGTTATTTATACGCGAGTTTTTTTTTTTTTTTTTTTGGTTAAACTGCATTTTAGCCCAACCACTAGGCGAGATTTTAAAAAATCACCAAATTTGGCGATTTCTTGGCGGAACCTTAAGTTCACGAAGTGGAAAAGAGGAAATTTTTTTAATTACCTAATTTTCAGGGTCATCTTTAGTTTTTGCCGGATTTAAGGCAATCATGGCTTCCAAGTATTCCTTGTAAGTATCATACGGCATGGAACCACAAACCTCTCCTAACGCTACTACAAACATAATGAGTTTGTAGTAGCTTTAGGAGAGGTTTGATAACTCCTCTTTTCTTGCGACGCCATTCAAAACCATCTATTGCATTAGTTCTTTCTCACAATTTCATATTATCACCACATTTAGTACATTCATCTGTGGACAAAATTAAACCTAATTTTATAACCCATTCAGGAACAGGATTCTTTCCTTCCTTTTGCAAATCAGACAAAACTTTTAAAGTACATTTACTCTCCTCTTTCGAACTCAAACCAGCAGCTATTGAAAGAACTTGTACTCGGGAGAAAATACGCAGAATTATGAAACGCAGAAACAGAAATAATTTCCAGCAGGAGATATTCAAGGACAGATGCGGAATAAAAATCCACCGGAGAATTCTAAACATACACAGCGGAAGCACTCGTAATACACAAACCACACAAGCACAAGATTAGCGAAACACCAACGAATTCAATCAGTTCAGAAATGCAAAAACCGATAATCGAGAATATTCTGGAAACTCTGAGAAGTTTCAGTTTACAAACGAACGCGCCAAAAATCGTAACCACTAATTAATTAAAAAAGTGTAATGTAATCAACGAACCCCCAACCCCCTAAAAAAAACACACATCGAAAAATTTCTAAAAAAAGGAAAAGTTTTTTTTTCGAAACGATGCCGCAAAAATATACTTATTGTGATTGGCTAAAAAATTTACAACACAAAAATCTACTTACGGTGATTGGCTAAAAAAAATTACATCATAAACGCTTAGTCTGCCATCTATCTCTAGAGAGAGGTATATATATAAAATAAAATAGCTGGTGAGCTGGAATCCCAACTCATATGGGAAAATCGAGACAGTTGCCTCGCTTAAAGCCCCAACAGTGAATTAAAAAACAGGGTAGCCACATTTGGCGAACTACCACCAAATAATTCCTGTCGCTAAGGATGGTAGGGATAAACTGCATTCCAACCCTTTATTTCCCTAAAAGAGCATCTTGTTTACCAATGTTTATGCTCACATGTATTTTGAAAGTTGCATTGAGTCTTTCAAACAAATTTTCTCACTCCAGGTATCTATCCGACTGTCTTCTCTGGAGTAGATGTTCCAACGGGGTCTACCGACATGGGGAATGTGTCTCATGCCATCCCATCCATTCACCCTTTCTTCAATATCGATACAGAAGCCCAGAACCATTCTAAAGAATTCACAACGGCATCCGGTGACGCAAAGGCTCAGGGACCTACTCTGCAAGTGGCAAAGGCTTTGGCTATGACAGCGCTTACCCTGATGCGATATCCTGAGACCTTGGAAGAAGCCAAGAAGCAATTTCAGATTGACATTGCTGGAGGTCTTTAGAGCATTGATACAAAAAAAAATGAACTAATTTATCAACGCGCATGGTGTTTTAATTTCTTTTAATAACACATTTCCAAAAGATAATATGGTGCTCATTTGAACTATGTTTGCCTTATTAAATATTTGTGAATATGTTTCAGATTTTACTCGGATAAGTGTTTGTTATAATTTTTTTTAATATTAATCCCTTCGGAATGGGGCTCGCAATAAGAATATTGTGTCAAAGTATACAATTACAAATTTTAAGTGAAGGTATGAAACATTAAAAAAGATTGAAAATTGCCTTGGTACCCGGAAATATTATTGTAAGACGACGGTGAGGGGAAAAACTGGAGAAAAAGCATTGGATCCTGGCCTCCGGATGTTTGGTCAGCATCGAGTGTAACGATGAGCACCAATGCTGACAGAATACCAGAAGGCACAGAAACTGGGTTGACCTCTTGCTCTTTTAGTACAAGTTAATGACAATTTATTGTGGGACTTAGCGAAGTGATTTATAAAATGCATTGCACTCTCTCTCTCTTCTCTCTCTCTCTCTCTTGAATGCGAATCTCTATCAATTATATATCTTTGAATTTTATTTTCATTAGCCACAAGGGAGGAAACAATAAGTTAATACCGTTAATACTATTCTGTGACAGAAAAAAGTAAGCACAATGCACTCTAATTTCACAATTTTCTGAATATAGTAATAAAAGAAGTATTATAAGATTATAATATAAGGCCGGAGCATAGGACCTTTGCTTGAGGCTCTACCGAAGCGAGGAACATGTCTCACGCCATCCCATCCATCCTTTCTACGATATCAACGCTGAGGCCAAAATCCAGTCCAAAAAGTTGAGAAAGACATCTGGATATGCAAGGACCTACTATACAAGTGGCAGAGGTTTTGCAGATCTGAATCGAGCACGCTCTGATGGGATATCCTTAATTTTTGGAAGAAGTTGAGAAACAATTCGATACGGACATTGTCGGAGATTTTTAGGAATTGCATTGTTTCAGAAAATGAACTGAATTATCAGGGCTCCAAGCGCATTTTTTTCTTTTAATGAAACCTTTCCAAATAGATAACTTGGTGTTCTTTAAAATTATATTTGTATTAACAAATATTTATGGATATGTTATGAATTTTACTCGGAGAAGTGTCTCATGTTAATTTTAGAATATTAATCCTTTCGCGTTAAACGAGGAAAGCGACTGAACGTAATCAATTGATTGGTTTTATTAAAGCAGTCCTAGAAGCAACACGAGAGCTATTTGAGACGGACTTCGTGATTTTGAACCTCGATCAAGTGAGAAGCACTACTCCTAACCTGGCAACCCCTTTCTTAATTTCCACACCCTGCCAACGGGGGGACTTTCAGCCTCGACCGATTTAACGTGCTCCGTCTCAGCTACACGGTGAGTCTTTAATGGCATCAGGGCTCGAACCCACAACTCGACAAAAACCGCTGGCCGCAAGTGCTTGACCGTGACCACTAGGCTACCGCGTCCACGACTCATTGTGATAATTTTAAGTAAAAGTATACAGGGTATCCCATAAAAACAGGAGCAAATGTTAAGAGGATTTAAGGTACATAAAAAGTATTTAGAACTGCATAGCAATTCGCGACCTGAAACGCCAAGGCATGAACTTAGACAGCGCTTATCACGAGAGTAGGAAGGAAATATCTAATTGTTCGTCATCCGATCATTAGTCGCTTTGTTACTTCAACCCTTGCGAACAAGGATCTAGAAGACATCCAATTTCTGGGTTGGGTGATGGAGATGCAAGCGCAGCTAAACGACTTTATCGATAACAGTCTACAGAAATACATACCAGACCACCGTTTATTTAAGCATGTGTTTTACAATTTGTGCCAAATTTGATTTTTTTAAGGAATGAAATCGTAATAATAACTGGCCACGAGTGACACATTCGTTCGCCATGGAAGTACGTTGTTTGGGCAGTGATGGACACGGCATGATGGACCAGCTACATTAGCTCCATGTTCTCCAGATTTAAGTACCCTGGATTTATTTGGGGGGGGAGGACACTTAAAGTAGCAGTTGATAAAGCACCTGAGATTGTTCTGTTTGCGCTACTGAGGATATCGAAGCAAAACATGTGACTGTGTGCAACGAAACTTTATGCGTCTGTGCAATGCATCCATCACTTACAAGGGTGGAAGCTTCAAACACTTCCCGCAACATTTCAAAACAGACTAATATACTTTAGCATCTGTAATATTTATGTACAATGAATGTTTTTAGTAATCTCTGTCTTGCATATTTTCATTACTTGTACTTTTTCTGCCCCTGTCCCATGACATTTCTGGTTGTTATGCAGTTCTCAGTCCTTTTAATGTGTCCTTCCTCCTCTTAAAGTTTGTACATGTATCATGATGGGCTACAGTACTGATGAAAATCAAGTTACCATCAATTCATAGTAGAATTGAAAAAATCTCTTTATTTTACACTGATTTTAATCAGAGTTAGTAACGAATGAGTTCAAAGAGAGAATAAGTAGAAGCAATATATATTCATTCTTTTAAAAATTAATTTTGAATAATACATAATGCTGTTAATTTTTCACGCGCATTTAAAAAATCGTCATTTTGATTTGAAAAAAAAAACGTATACAACCATATATTTCTTTCAGATATTCGCTGTGTCTGCAGAATGCGAAATTGGCTTCTAATGGGTTATTTACAAGTGTGATGAATATCAATAGAAAACGTATTCAATTTCCACAAAAAACAGTACAAAGAAGTTTATATAAAATACGTAGCAATGTCACCTATACGACGACTCCGTTGCATCCACTAGGGTGTACATAGGAGACCTGCTTAAAATGAAGTGACTTTATATATTTTGTAATGAATCACATTTAATTATTAATAATTCATAATTAACATTTCACAGAAAGCATAGTTCTTGATATAGATTTTACTTAGTTTTGAAAATAACATGTGTCACATTTTGCTTTTTACTCTAGCATGTTCTTTCTGAGGAGTAAACCATGTCCTGTCATAAAGTTTCTTTGCTTATTTCCACCCTTCCTTCATGCATGTTATAGTTATAGCATTTCTTTCAAATACTTCCATACTTTTTTGATTCATATTTAAATCCATTTGAATTTAACCTTAGTGTTTTGTTTATATGCATTAAATTATTTTACAGGTTCTTTTTAATTATTAAATTGGATTCCACCTTTTCTTCCCCCCCCCCTCCTTTTTTTTCACATAATACCCCTTTTTCTTTGGAGTAGTGCATTAACTGCAAAAATGACTTACAGCTCTCTGGTGTTTGAATATATTTAAATATTTATTTCAATACTTTCCTTTCATTTGCTTCTTAAGCAATTAAGATTAAGAATTAAAAGAATTTTATATTAGAAAACATAAAATGTTGCTAAAATCAAAGAATCATTGTTGAAATCATTCTTGTTATACTATTGGTTGAAAGAAAGTTTGTGTTAGGAGAGAATTTTCACTGACTAGCCAAACAGGTAACTACTTCTCACAATGGTAAAGAACTAGAGTGGGAAAATTCATCAATACACATTTGAGAAGAGCCGAATCATTCTAACAGTTGAAACTTTTTTCTGGTTGATATTTATGATATGTTAGATCATTCTGCGCATGAAATAAAAATTTTAGATGGGTAGTTATTTCTTAAAAAAATATTCATACTCATATGTAGCTGGGTTTTTTTACGGTTTTTCCTGTTTAATAAAAACAATTTTAAACTATAAATAATATAATTACAACCAAAACAGTTCACAGAATTGAGAGAAATACTTTTAAGAAATTGAAGCAAAAGAAAGTTGTGAAAAAATATTAAAATTTGTGGAAACAGTGCATATTTTAAAGCACTGAAATATTTTGAAAGACAAAATTAAAACTTTAAATAATTTTTTGTTTGAAAATGAGGTGTTTATTTTAGAAATACACTTGTTATGTGTGTTCAGAGTCAATTAAACCTTTCTTATAAATACGAGTATCTCATTTTAAAAAATGGCTTGCTCAGTGAGCATCGAATCTTCTGAAGAGCGGATGGAAATGGAACGGTTGTACAATAAAGATCTATTTGTTTCTCTTGGTAAGGTACATAGATACTATTTTTGTTATTATTTCATTCAAGAGACCATCACTCGCTAAGTAGGGCTTCAGTACTCCTTCAGGTTTCTTGGTGAAATACACCTTTAAATCAGCTGGATGAACCCCTCATAGAATCAAATATGATCATTAAATCTGAACATATATCATCTGAGCAATTTTGATTGATTCTATGAGTCTATACACAGCGCTTTTAATACGCTTAAAATGTTTGGTTCAGTATTCCCTATTAGTAATACAGTACGCGTTCTTTAATGTGGCACGTTCCAGATCACACAAACGGGATGGATTAGTTATTTCACTTGGTTATCGAGCGTCAATATAGTTTAAACGGAAATTTACAAAAATTAATCATTCTAAATATTTCTTATGGTTAAAAGACTCACTTTATATTTAGACTTTCCTGATCCCCTATACATATCTATCATAGCACCTACAAAATTAAATTCTAGCATTGAGCCTTGATTTAGCTGGATATTCTTGTTCTGATAAAGAACAGCATAAAAAAAATTAATGAAATAGAATGATAGCTCAAATAAGATGCGATGAGTTACTCTAGTTACATGCTTACATTACACTCATCATTCAATCACTGAAGAAATTCCTGAAATTGGCGAAAATTCAATCTTCTTACCTGAACTTTATAAAATTCATAGTCCTGACAAATATTTGAATGGCATATTTCCTTTTTAAAGCTTTTCCACGCGAATATTCATTACGTATAATGCAATAGTATTTCATCAAAAGCGAGTTTCTGCCAGAGATGGCATCGTTTTCTATTAGTTAAAACGTTTTTAAAACGTTTTTCTGAATTTCACTTGGTGTGTGTGTGTGTGTGTGAGTGTGTGTGTGTCATCAAATTTTCGATCGTTAATTTAACCAACTTCCCATCAAGCTAGAGCTTTGAAATTTTGAGAATCGTTCGTACTCGCCTAACAATGCAATATTTAGACGTTTGCGACAAGTTTTAACTCATATTTTCTTTAATAATGCAGTTTAGCCCAATCACTTGGCGCGATTTCAAAAATTGGCACCAAACTTGGCGTTTTTTTTTTTTTTTTTTTTTTTTTGGCTGAGCGTTAAATCAGTGAAACTGAACAGGGTAGCCACATTTGGCAAAATACTGCCAAATAATTCTTGTCGCCAAGGGTAAACCTTTTCTGAATTCTGGTTCCCATTTTTTTTAATAAAATGACTTACAAACTTTCAAATGCATGTTTTGATTTTATGAGTATTATGAATTTCTTAATATGCTCACAAATGTATCTTTTTAAGTAAATTTTAAAGTTAAAAATAACTAACAGTTTTAACTAATATTTCAATAATTTTCTTTAATATACTTTGCTACCATATAAAAACGTTATTTTTAAAAACGTTGGTTTTTATATCGAATTATTTTACAATGCTCTCTTTTTTATCTATCATAGCTGATGCATCATCTGTAACCGCACCAGATATATTGGCAGAGGCAGAAAAAATCGCATTAATATCTTTTTCACTGATTTGTATAAATTTATTTATGTTATCGTGTCAAAAATATCAAAGAAGTCTGTTGTCTGTGACACTGAAGAATGCATTTCTTCAGTTACATTATAATCGTCATTAATACTTCTAATACAAATAGTAAATAGAATCGTATCAATACTCTCAATCATTGTCAAAAGAAAAAATTTAAAATAGCAAGATTTACTTTTCAGTTCTTTTCGACTAATTTTCCAAGTTCGTCAATTCTCCAAGCATTAATTGAATAAGACAAACTAATTTTAGAATTTTATTTCATATCAGAGAAAATATTGTATCTGCCACGCTTTTACCATGCATTGCGTAATAAACTCACCATCTGGATTCACCGTTTTTTGGCGATTAAATTTAAGACTACTGAATTAACCATCACAAAAGACTCTATCTGAAGTGTAACGTTGTTAAGAAATTGGGATGAGTCGTAAGGCCTTAGTTTAGTTCCTCTATTTCGTTTTTGTGGTATTCTCCATGATTTGAATCGAATTTAAAGGTACGTTTCGTGACGCAATGTTAAAATTTCAAAATATTCAAACTATCTATTTGGTAAAGATAAGGACAACAATTGAGATGAATGATAATATTTATTTTTATTTAAAAACAGCAATAATATAGAAAGCAATATTAAGGAATAAACTAAAAATGTATTTACTAGCCTTAAAAAAAGGAAAAATGTGAATTAATAACTATTTCGTTTCCTACGCTCAATTTACAGAAAAACACATAATGTCAATTTCACTCTCACCGTATAAAAGTTCACAAACTAAGCAAAGAGAACGAAATATGCAACATATTTTCCAATGCCTAACTTCGATCAAGTTCATTCGATTGGAACAGTAAATCGAATCATAGCGGAATAGGCTCTAGTTCTTTAATTTTCTTTTCCAGAAAAATAAGACTGATTTCAGACAAAAAAAAGTAATTGACCAAGCGGGTGACAAGAAATGTAATAGCTGTTAGTTTTAAATATAAATCGTCTGCTTTTTCTCAACTGACCCCCCTCCCTCCAGGGAACAATCCATATGGTACAAGTGCGGTTCACCTTTTCTTCTCCTCTAAATGAATCAACACGAGGAGCAATATTCGATGGTTGAATCCACAAACCTGTCAGCTTGCTGAAAGACTACTGAATTGAACCAACTAAATAGTCTTGTCTGAAACCAGCCTATGAATTCGGGTTGTAAAGGAGAAGAGGACCCTAGATAATAAATAGTCTCCAACCCGATGTTATCTATTTTCGACAAAGGATAAATTACCAATGGTGACTCGCTTATGACTCAAGGCATTATCCTGGGCTACAATTTGGCATCAGAATTTGCGTAATGCTTAGACTAGACTGAAGGTGAGGGGGGCTTGACTCAAAAGAGGTAATTTGACCCAATGACACTTGAATCAATTTTATGGAGTTATTTTATTTTTTATTGCATTGGATATTGACGTTTCATTTGTTCTTCCCCCCATGAGTTAGATACCTCTATCCTATAGAAAATTTTAGAATTTTAAAATATGTGTGAAAGATACATTGACAGCAAATACATTTAATGATCAAAGCTTGTTATTTAAAAGAGGGTGACTTTAATTTTAAAAGAAATATTTAATTCGTGGACCTCGTGACTAATTTTTAAATTGTATTTTTGTAATTTGAGAAAGAAATATTGTTGGATATCAATGCATATTTGCTTTCTCTTCCCCCAACATAAAATAGATTGCGCCGCGGTCATGTAAGCTCTGGTTACGCATGCGCTCAAAGGAACGTGAAGCTCTCCTAAGAACTAATATGTCAATATTACTCCTATTACTGAAGCTGCTGAATCTCCAAGCGTGAAGCTTAAGCTGCCGCGCTGAATTTTATATAAGTCATTTTGTAAATAAACCAATTTTCCGTAACTGTGCCACGGTTCTCACTACGTTTACTTCCAACAAATATGCATCAGTGAAAAAGTATCCTTAAAATTCTTGTTTCCGAAAATAATTTTAAAAAACATAAAATTTTCAAAATTTTAAGAGAAATTAAGTATTTATTTTTTTTTCTTTATATAAATTAAATAACTGCGTTTCAAATACTTGAGTGTATAATAAATTTAAACTGGGCTATGGAAGCATTTTGTCATTTGTTGTGCCGTTTGTATTATTTTTAACTATATAGAAACAAAAATAATATATTTTATACGATACCTTAAACAGTTTATGTCTTACTATCTGTTCATTCTGAAATAAATGCTCGTTTAAAATGAAACACTCTTCACATTTTTTTATGTTTAAGTATTGGAAAGAGGAGAGATAAAGATTCATATTACCTTTTTTACATTCGGCACTTCTTTGTTTTAAATTTTTCAACTTAGCATAATATTAGATAAGAAGCAGTCTATTGAATTATTCAAACGAAACTCATTTTTTAGATTAGGAGCTTTTGTACGTTGCACTCTGATCAATTCTTGATTTTAAAAAAGCTTTATTTAGGAACAATAGCTTAACATCTATATTTTTATTTTAATCTGTTACAAACGTCTCTTTCTGTAGAAAAACTTTTACGTGATACATAGAAGAGCGATTCCTTTGTAAAAGCAAAGTCGTGCCATTTCGTTGTCAATATTCGCCGTTTAATGCAGCAGACGCAAACGCCTGTGACTTTGAGATGAATGTAATCACAAAAATGGATGGATTATTTATAATCCATTTGCTACAATATGCTTGTCATCATGTGCAGTGAAGCAACAAGCGAGTGCGATAGGTGCAATTAGTCGTTCCCTCTTTCATCCATTGATTACAAATCCGCTTTACTGTTGCTTGGTTACGTCCGACACAATTATCGATTTCTCGGAAGAATGATACGATTTTCCTACAGGCAATAATCCATCTTCAGTTGAACTCAGAAATGTGCTCGAATGAGCTCGTTTCGTCTTCGAGGCATAATGAAGCTACTCAAGCAACAACATGAGAAAGCGATTCCAGTACTTCAAAATGACATTCTGTTCTTCCTTTCTGTAGTGCTTATTGGTGGTGCTATAGGCGCCAACGATGTGCGTCTGTTATGAAATGCTAATAATTTACATATCCCATCAAGGAATATGGACGGTAAAAATGCTACGTTGTTTAGATGCATTCTTCAGGGTGACCCCTATATATATATATATATATATATATATATATATATATGGGGGTATGTTTAGATTATTTATTTATAATGCATTGTGTTAATTAAGCACATATAAATGTATTTAACAGAGCACAATTTACAAGATGCATTTATACCTTGACTCCCAAAAAAATTAATTTGTTCTATAATTTATGAGTATCATTTAAAATACTGTAATTCTAAATTCCTGCACTAAAAAGTAAATATAAAGGATATTTATCTCAATTCCAGAGTTGCTTCAGGAAAGCTGTCAGTCTCTAAATAATGTTGGTTTCTAAAATGTCTTATTCCAGAAGTGAATAGCTTATTAAACCTTTTTTAAATTAAAACTTTATTACTTAAAATGATACAGCACACTACGTACAAATATGCATGAGACACTAAAAAAAATTATTTACAGTTTAAAAAATGGTATTGTATTGCTTATCTCCCTATACGGACTGATATAAAATTATATATACACTGCACCAAAGGCTCTACGTACATGCTCGAAATGTAGTCTCCAACCACAGAGTGAGAAAACAACACTTAAAAAAATAGGGCTATTTGGTGGTCTTACATAAAATGTAATTATTTGTCAGGTACTGATTAATGAGATCTCTTTCATTTATTTACTCTTTCCTCAAATTTCTCGGAAATCCTAACTAAAACTCTAGAACAAAATACTTATCTATACTCTTGTCCTATGTGGCGATTTGCTGCAAAAACAAATATTAATATTATTTAAAAAAAACTCAATTTACAATATTTAACAAATCACCAGCGTGAACTGGTTTCTACGAATTGTGGAGCGCAAGCAGCTCATTAAAACAATTCATTCCCAAAATAACAAGAAAATTCTCCAACAACATAGACAATACTGATAGCAAAACCCTCAAGAAAATTGAAAAATACACACTAAATTCTTCATCAAGAGGACCAAGAAACGTTCTCTTGGAATAGTTCTTATTTTACTCACTTGATAGCCAATCACACTTGACAATCAATCTCTTAAAAAGCTTAATTTTTAGTCTTATAAACTTTAAATTTATAACTTTAACTTTTTCTCTTAGTCTCCATACATTTTCAAACCTACTTGCAAATTGTTAAATACCACGTTTTTTAATAAACTTTTGGACAAGCGTAGAAACCAAAGTCATGATAACTCTCCTTATACAATAAATTGGAGGTCAGAGTCCAAACTGGCCAATGATTGATTGATTTTATTAATGTCATATGACAAGAAAAACGAGGGCTGTTGACAGCGGACCTCGTAACTTTGACCTCGGTGAAGTGACGAGGACGATACATGAACTGGAGGCTCCCTCTCTTAACTTCCGCACCACACCAATTTGAGAACTTTGAGCCTCGATAGATTTAACTTACATCAGCCCCGGATACACGGAGGATCTTTAGTAGTATCAAGACTCGGACCCACGACTCGACGAAAACCTCCGGCCGAGAGTCCACGCCTGTGATCACTGGACTAACGCGGCGACTTTAACCTGGCCAAGGGCTCTAACAAACTACGACCCATTCATAAATTTATTATAATCGATCAGAGATTGCATCCTGAATTTAGCCATACAAAAACGTAATTTTAATTGATTCGCGCTCTAGAAAATTTCGATAAATACATAAGTAATCCACAAAAATAATGTGTTAAAAATAAGTATTTAGTTTTCATAATGTAAAAGTAAATAAGTGTGTAAGTGAATGACTGAGGAATAAAAAGGTAAATAATGAGAACTCAACATTACGTAATCCTCATTGATCATCACATTTGAAAATTTTACAAAAGTGATCTCCCTAATCGCTCAAGTAGTATAACGACATTGAGAGAAAGAAAATCTTTTTGCTCTTAATATGGCTTCCAAGCTTATATACGGCATGAACTTTTCAACAAATATATTTTTAATCAGTAGGTATATCGTATTTGCACATAAATAAACTTTAACGTAAAAAAAACTTACGTAAGAAAGCGATGTTTATTTTACACTCGGATAACTTTCAATCACTAAAGAAATTTTAACTTTTGATACGTACTTTTTACATATCTCTTCCTTCTTTTAATTTTTTAACATTTGATAAGAAGCATATCAAAATGTTAGATATGTCACGAAAATATTCATAGCAAAGTTATCTCTCAAGAATTCGAGTTTGAAATGTGGGGGGCGGGATTTACGTCATCTGTTATGAAATGCTTAAAAAACATTCGAATAGAGAGAAATAAGTGAAATTAAAATGAAGAAGCGTGAATTATAAAGTTCTAAATTTTTTTGGTATATTAAACTATTTATTGTATATTTTCCCCCTGGAATGTTTCATATATCTTCAAGTATTTGTTTTTAAATTGATAAAAACAACGGGAGTTTCTTACAACAGGTTCTTAACACATGCTACGATTGATTGATTGTTTATTAATATCACACTTTGAATCAAAATGAAGAATGTTTCAATGACGAAGATAACACCCGAGTTGTAACCTTCCTTTCCAATCTTCCAAAACTCAAGGGAGTGCTTGGAACACCGAAAAATTTAATGTGCTTCAGTCCCACTACATAATAAAAACTATTATAAATTATTTCGATTAAATATGTGATTTATTTGTCAACAAACACATACGAACACTTTATCCTCCTAATCATGATCTAGTTTTTGTATAAAATAGTTCCCTCATTGAAAAAAAACTTTTTAAGATCCATCTCTAATTGGTTTGATAATTATTAAAGAATAGTAAGCTATGTGAATATATTTCTCCTTATAATTTCCTGCCAATAATATTCCAATTCTTTTTAACGAATTCATTAATATTTTATTGTCAAGATTCATTAATATCTTATTGTCAATGATTTATTAACATCCTACTAGAAGCAATATGAGGGCTATCTCGTCTGCATATCTTTTGACCGTCAAATTGTCATTTTGAATAATATGCAAGTCCAAACGTTCCTCTAAGCTGATTCCAGCCCATACCAATAACTCAACAAATCTTTAATGTGTTCTTTTCCAAACAATTTGGTTTTATTAACATCGCACCAGAAGCAACACGGGGGCTATTGGTGACGGACCTCGTTATTTTGAGCCTTGGTCAAGGACTGACACCTGAACTGACACCTACCTCTCCTAACTTTCCCACCAATCAAAGAGTGGAAATTTAACGTTAAATTTGAAAGTCAAATTTATCATCATCAGCCCGGCTACACTGCGGACCTTTAATGGTATCAAGGCTAGAAACCAATGACTCGTCAAAAACCACCAGCCGCAAATCAGCCATCATGACCACTAGGCTACCGTGGTCACATTTTGCTTGTCAAAGGCGGATTATTATGTGTCTAGGAAAGTGGAGGAGTTAGGAGGAGTTATCGTTCCTTAGACATGCAACGGTAGGATAGTTTTTAATGTAAATCCTCATGAAGTGAGTGAGGAGTATCGAAAAGGAGGAGGAACCAACCACAAGCCCAACCTTTAAATAACAACAACGAGCCTCTTCTCCAAAACCGTTGACGGGACATTCGTACAACCATCACACTTCTATAAATTAAATTATAAGATAATTATATTATTATATAAGATTTTCTCTCTCTCTCTTTATATATATATATATATATATATGAAGAGAGAGAGAGAAAAATGTAAAACATACTTAAACAAAATAGAATAATTTTAAGGAAATTTAACTGGAAATTTTGCTAGAGTTTTTTACTTAAATTAGTATCAAAACTGTACAAAATTTCATGAGCTCATAGAATTTATATGTTATACTGTGTTATCTTAGAAATAAATTTTTGACTTTGATATGCTGTATTTAATCCACGTTTAATCTTGCTTATTGATTGAAGTGTATGTTTCGCCGAATTAAAAAAAGACTAAAATGAGGATGTTATTTTTATCTTTCTGTTTACACTTGAAATATACGTATGAAATAATTTAATAAATGAATTTCAGAACTGAATCATTTTACAAAAGAAAAATCTCACATTTTAGTCAATGAATATGAAAGAAACATATCGTTGGTACCATTATGTATTGTTTGATATTACAAATAACCTATTTTAAAATTTCAAATTTAAATAGTATCAGTTGGTTTTGTTTTTTAAATTTGTTTTCGAATGTCACAATTCAAAAAAAAATTCGTCCACTTTTGGAGATAAATAATTGTTATAAAATTCAAATTTCAGTACAAAAATCGAAACATCAGTGTTATGTAAGACATAATCGTGCCACTTTTTCATATGACGCTCAAATATCCTTTAGATCCTACATAAGTGATCAAGATATCAGTCTTTTAAAAAACAATATCTCCCCAAATAAGCGATAAAGAATTGCTTCAAAATAACTCTTTACGAGTACAATCAACCAAACGGATGCCGAAATCACGTGGTACAAAAGGAAATATGATTTTGCTCTTATCAAAGAGCCGATTTCTATTCAACTGTTGACATTTATGGAGAAGAAGTGAAAGATTCTTGAGACAACGATTACTTTTCAGAACAAAGAGTCTTAAAAATCTACGCTCAGCATCGTAAAAATCATATCGGAAAAATCAGCATCATTATTCTTTCAAGCCTTGGATATTCGATTTCGAAATCGAATTCGAAAGTTTTGAATTCAACATTGGATCTTGGAAATCAAGACATAAATTTATGAGATAAAAAAGTTTGTTTTAAAATAGGATACGGTGCACAAAATCTAGCTTTTTAATCAGTTTAATTGTGCCATTATTTTAAGTTAATATCATAAAACTCTGGAATTCGTGAAAAAAATTATAAATACATTGGGTAGAAAATTATGTTCTGATATTAAATATTGCGCCGAAAATAATAAGTAAAATATATTCACACAGAAATATATTTTACGCCATATTATATTCAAAAAATATTAATTAAAGTCAATAAAGAAAAATAAACGCAATTTTAAAGGAAATCAAAATATATTTTAATGTGATCATTTTTAAGAAATGTATGTTTTGGGTCCAGCATTTATCATTCTTTTGAGTTTGTGAGTTACTGTCGGCGTGCAATACGTAACTCGATTTTCATCTACTTTTCATTTTACAATATTTTAATTATTAGATGATTAAAATATTTATAAAGAGGAGAAAATATTAATAATCTAATTCTTAAAAAATATGATTTTTCGATTAATTAATAAAGCCGTCATAAGTTAATGTCTGTATTTGAATTATTTGTGAAACAGTATTGATAAGATTACCAAATAGCTAATCGTTAAATATCTTATTTAAATTATTTAGGAATTGATGAAATAACCATTTTAACTAAGTTTCATTTTCCAGGAGACTCATGAATGAGAAAGATATATTTCAGTTGAATTTAATTTAATACAGTAATGAAAAAGGTGCTACGAACGCCTGCATTTGCCTATTTTAACTGTTCATTTAACCTATTTTCGGTCATCGTTTGCACTTCAAGGTGTTTGTAAAGCTCTGCATACCCGCCATTTGTATTTTAGAGATACGCACGATTGTTCAGGTAAGTTTTTGTTGTATTTGTTACTTATAACCGAGAATAAGAAAAATTATTTAGCAGGAGATAATTTATGGTGGATAGCAAATGCTCTTATGAAAGAAAAAGTTGACCAAAGGGAGCCTACCTTCCTGAAAAGTGAACTAAAAATTAAAGAGGTGAAAAGAAAAGCAGAAATAGACATTGAAGAAGTTGAGGAAGAGATGAGAGGCAAGAACAGATGGAATTTCTGCCAAAAGCACAAGCGCATTAGAATACAAAATTCAGTTATGAGATTTGCCAGAAATGTATATGCTTCAAACATTCTAAAAACATTTACTCAGATGAAAAACGCCGAAAATCGATGAATATAAAAACTAATTTCTTCTTTTTTTATATATAAGTAAAAATTCATTTCTTACATCCATATTGTATTTATACCTTTAGATAATAAAAGCTAACATTTCAGTAAAGTTACTCACAGTTTCTTTCATTTCGTTTTCATGTCATTTCAAAAATTATTTGATCACCTTATACTATTTCTATGATCTATATTAACATTGCTTTTGTTTCTTTAAATAAAGAAATAATATTTTTACGAAAATTCCTATCAATCTCGTGTGGAAGTACGAATGAAATCAGTCTAGTATCACGTACAAGGGCAGAGGATGTTTTATGCACAAATAATCAGGACAAGACGAATACAGGTAAAAACACTTGTGCAGATTAACTGTACAAACAGGAAACATTGTACTTGAACATAATAGTCACAACGCTTTCAGTAACGTTCTGCCCCCCATCTTACTAGTTCGCTTTTCAGGCAGTCATGGTACATTACTTGGCAGATACCGAACACTAACCGACATATTCACTCGGCCGCGTTACCAACAATTCCTACGGAGAGACGCTTAGTTAGTGCCAACTAATTCCAATCGATTCCTCCGGCTTTGCATCTCTTCTTATTTTTAGCTGCTTCGTTCAGGTGAGATGTCACTGGGAAAATTCAGGGAAAATCCGTAACTTTCGCTCTAATTGAGATATCACAAAGGTTTGATCATTTTCTAGAACCTTCGGTTTTGTCATCAAATTTCTCGTTAAGTCGCCAAAATAGTTGTCAAATTCGTTGCCAAGTTCAAAGGGTCATTCCTTAAGCTTTCCTTGGCTAATTAACGAAATCTCTACAAATGTATTTTTCCCTTAGAAGAGTAACGTAGCAACAAAGCGATAACTTGGGTTCGTAACAATATTTTCATTTATTAAAAACATTTGCTGCAATAAAATGGACTTATTGACTCTTAACTAATTAGAACAGAATTTCACTAATTAAACTCTTGAAAATTTACATTTCACAATTGTGTATCTCGGAAATATGTGCGACCTTACCTTTTACGATGGTATAGAGAACATGCCTGCTGGAAGATTAAAAATGTTAAAATAAAAAAAAATAAGGAAAAGGCAGTATCGATTAAAAAAGTAAAAATTTCGCTCAGTATTTTCAAAAAAAAAAAAACCTGAATGGCTCTGAACAGATATTTGTATCAAAGTTCACCACGAAATTTTCGCTATAATCGTAATAGTTCGCGAACGAGAGGATTATATTTTAAAACTGTAGATATTACATTTCTTGCTACGGCACCTCAGGGGCTTAACATTCTCCAATGTTCAACTTTGGAATAGGGTCACCCAAAAACATTTACTTAATTTTGTTTTCTCGAGAATGAGATTATTATCCCTTTTAAGACTCTAATCCGGATCTAAAATCGGTTTCCAAAGAAAAGAATATAAGATTCTTCAATTTATTTTATTCTGATTTTTTATAAATTTATCAATTTTATGCATATTGTTGTTATTTTATACCTTTTTAAACACGATTATCAATCCCATTTTACGTTATTACTGTCATAAATCATATTTATACGTTTCTAAATCTTACTCTACCAATTTAAATCCATTTAAATTTTTCCTACGTTCATGCTAATTAATATAAATCTTGATTGAAAAGTAACTTTATTGCTTGATGTACACAATTCTTAATTCCTTTTGTAAGCACATATATCCATTATATTTCTGCCAAATAGTAGGCTCAGTGTACCGTTTTGAAGGAAAATTAATGATGATGAAATAGACTCAAATCAAGGAAAATTTATTTTAGTTACTGAGTATTTAATAATATTATATGTACTGATATTATATACAGTTTAGTGACAGGAGGTTTTGGAAGCTACTGTCAAGTTGAAGTTCTTAAGAACTACTCGATTTTCCTCGACAGTTAACTTATTTTTCTAATTAAATTCACTCAGAAAAATTTCAGGATTCGAAAAAAGCTGGAGATTTACGAAACTTGAGCTGTGGAAGTAGTGTCAGTGTGCTTAGTGTTTATTTACGTCGCACTGAAAAGCAGCACGAGAACTATAGGAGGCGGAAAATGTAATTCTAAACTTCGGTCAGATGATGAGGCTGACACTTGAGCTGGTACACCTATCTCCAGCTTCTACACCACGTCAATGGGAGGACGAGACCTCGACCAGATTTAACATGCTGTGTCAGATGATGAGGGATTATATAATGTCAAAATTTGAATATTCATGTGAAAGTATCGATTGAAAATACTATTGCAATGTTGGAACTTAGACACAAAGAAACCAACATATTAAAGAGAATGTTGAAATGGAAATTGTACTCCAGTCTGCCCGACTCTTGATTTTTAAATATTGCTAAGACATATATCTCAATGAAATGCATTATTCAGTATTTGTCATAGTTTCCATCCCTTTCCAAACACAATCGTGGAAAGGAATGGAGATGGGACAGATGCGTGACTAGTCGGGTAAACCCGTCGGAGAATAATTCCAATGGTTATTGTTGATATCTAGCTATAATTAAATCTTTAAAATCATCAGCAGAATGAAAGTGATGTCTCAAAAAACACTGCACAATCTTTGAGAATAGGTGAAAGGTGCAAGGTGAGGTACGATTTCGCATTGTTGCTTCAGCCTCCTCTTCATGTGGGTTGCCTCTTCATTTCGCAAGACACTAACGACATCTAGGGGGAAAGAAAACAAATGCATTACATAATGGACACATGTAGTTTTCAGTTATAACAAAAATTTTAAAAATCGATATTAAATAAAAACATTATTGCCTATCAGACATTACTTTTCGATCTAGCATAGTATTAAGAAGTATGCCAAGACGTTTAGAATTTTGATTGTTGTGCCGTTATATGTCCAGAATATGGGTAAATTTTATATAAGTATCATTTTTATCTTATTTTTTAATTATTTTACGAAAGGAAGTACTGCTTTACTTATATGTTATGTTATATTTGATTATTAACGATCATTATAAGTAGTTTGAGCCTTTCTCCAAAGCCGTAAATCGGCTTAGACAGTAAATCTGAGATGACGATTGTCATCTTCAGATATGAATTATGGGATAAGATAAGCACAAAACACAGTGTTTCCATGACAAAAGTGAGAGAAGCGATAAAAAGTATTTTTGGTACAGATAGAATGATAAAATATATTTTCTTAATTCTGAGAGTATCCAACTCTCTGACGAAAAATAGTTCGTGATACAGGCTATCTGGAAAATGTTTTTATATATCGAAACGAAAATTTTGTAAGTATTGAAATTGCTTTTCGTCAAAAATAAAGGTTTACGCGGGAAGAATTCAAAGAAATTTTAACATTTATCTTTTATATTCAAGCGAATTCAACAAAAATCGTTGAATTGAAATTAATCATTTTACAACAAAGAACATATTTTTCCAAATGTAAAGGAATACATACAGAGTGTTATATAGTGTGTGTGTGTGTGTGTGTGTGTGTGTGTATAACTTAGCTGATATGTGACCCTATAGCGAGCGCTACATTCGTGTGAAACGGAATAAAATAATTTGGAAAATAGGTATTATAAGGTATGCATTCAAGAATTATGTGATAAACAATATAGGTCAGTTGTCATAGTTACGGTTACAGATACAAATTCTCGAAAAATGCAAACGGCTACATTTATTTTGTTGCTGAAATGGAGTTTTCGCTGTCAAAAATTAGAAAGGGAGTTAGAACGTTTCTTATCCCTCCAAAAAAAAAATGGAAGCGTCACTAGGCAAATAATAAGGAAGAAGTGTAAGCAACCGTAAATGATAAGAAACTGCAGCAAAGCAAATACTTTTGAGTTTTACAAATTTTCGACGTGTCTGCCCTCACTCACAATGGCACTTTGCATGCTGCAGATGGTGAATAGCACTGCAGCACGGATCGTGTGAAGAGGAATCTGTTGAATCTGACATGTGATGGTATTTTTCAGTTCATACAAAATTGAGGATTTGATGCGTACCCTTTGGATTTTAGGCTTTCTTACCACTAGAAAGCAATTAGAGGGAGATAAGATGACCTTGGATGCTTCGAGAACGTGAGATAGTGGGAGTTAAGTCTAACTCAAAAGTGAAGGTCGAAGGAGTGTAATCTTACAGAATTCTTTCCCTATTAAAAGGGAATACATCCGCATCGTTAATACTTAATTTTAAGATATGAAAATTGTTCCGTAATTAATAAAGAGCGAATAGAAAAGTAAAAGATCTATTGGGGGAGGGATGCGATCTTGCTACCCAAAAGTTTGCGATTACTTGTCATCGTAGTGGCCGCGGTGGCCTAGTGGTCATGGCTTCGGATTCGTGGCACGGTTTTCGTTCAGTCGTGGGTTCGATCCTTGGCCTTTAAAGACCCGCCGTGTAGCCGGGGCTGATACACTTTAAATCTGTTGGGCCCCAAAGTCCTCCCATTGGCGTGGTGTGGATGTTAGGAGAGGGGAGTACCAGCTCAGGTATCGTCCTCGTCCCTTGACCGTGGTTCAAAATTACGAGGTCCATCTCCAATAGCCCTCGTGTTGCTTCTAGTGTGACGTTAATAGAAACTAAACTAAACTATACCTGCCATCGTATGAAAAGATCGAGCGGAGTGCCACAAACTCTTAGGAGCGCAACCAGAGTTTTCCCGATAACAACCTCTGCCTTGTCTGTCAAAACTTGCGTGGCCGCGGTAGCCTAGTGGTCATGGTCACGGATTCAAGGTGGAGGTTTTCATCGAGTCGTAGGTTCGAGTCTTGATGCCAGAAAGTTCTGCCGTGTATCTGGGCTGATGCACGTTAAATCTGTTGTGGCTCAAAGTCCTCCCATTGGCACGGTGTGAAAGTTAGGAGGGGGTGATGTTATCTCCAGTCCTTGGCCGAGGTTCAAAATGACAAGGTCCGTCGCCAATAGCCTTCATGTTGCTGCTGTGCGACATTAATAAAACCAACCAACCAACCAACCTTCTTGCGCAAATGATGAGTTCACATCGAATTCACTAACATCCTTCCTGTTGGTAATTAAGCTTACACCTTCAGTCTCATAAGCTGATCTTTTTCTATGAACAATCTTTTTACTTATGGCAATGCTGATTTACATTAGTAACTGTTAACTGTATTTTATTTATGATGTTCATAAATAAAATAATATAATGTCATTTTAAGACTTAAAAAGAGTGTTCCATAACTAATAAAGAGAGAGAGAGAAAGTAAGAGAAAAGAAAAGGGGTATTGGAAGGATGGATGCCATCTTCCCAAAAGTTCGCAGTTACCTGCCACCGTACAAAAAGATCGACGTGGAGTGCTACAAACACTCCAGGAGTGCAGCCAGAATTTTCCAGGTAACAACCTCAACTTTGTCCGTCCAAACTCACTTGGGTGAACTCGAGGTGTGAGACAAGGAACTAGATTGCTGAAGTCAGTTCTTTTTTTCCTGAAAGGAGGTGGTAGAAAAAAAAGTTGGGAACTTATGCGGTACACGATAAAAAAAAATACGCTTTAAAAAGTTTTGTAGCTGTTGTCTTTTCTTACCTAAGTTTAATTTTTGAGTAAAAAAATGTTTGAGCGTATTCGTACATGTGCAATAGCTATAATATTATTTCTACAATTCAGCAAATAAAATTCCTTTTTGATTGATACTGAATTTATTTTCTTCTCCAGATGAGTCAGTGAAATTCCTCAACTTCTCTTGAACAAAAAAAATGCGTTCATCTCTGTCACGGAGAACATTCGGTTCTCCTTTGAAAGCATGACCGATACGTTTCAAAGACAAGTTAATTAGAGTTGCATTTGAATTGTTCAAAAAGATATAAATCAATAACTTTTTCTCAGTATCAGTTCCTCTTTCTTTGTTACTCGCGAAGGGAAATCACTCACATTTTTTAATTCGAGGTATAATTATTTCTATTTTTGCTCTTCTAACTAGTAATACGGAATTAGAAGTGTTGGCAAAACGAAATGACTTATTTGATTTGAATTATTCACGATCGTGCGTGTGTTGTTTGAAGTTATTAATATATCCCCTGCAAGAAATAAATACATCCCTACTCAATGAAATGCTTATAACAGAGTATAAAGAAAATTATGTTATGTTAATTTTCATGGAAATTTAGGTTACGGTAGCCTAATAATTAAGTTTCGAGATTTACTGAGTTTTTGTATTCTCAGTTCAACCAAACTGTTTAAAATTAAATTGAATTGGGAATGAATTTAAATAATACCCTGAATGAAAGCTGTTGTTCTCTAACACTCCATTGTAAGACGTCAAGAAGACGTTAAGACGTGCCCCTCTTTTTTGCTATCAAATCATTACAATAATCAAACTTCAAAGAAACTCTAGAGGATAAATCACGAAAATCCTAAAGTTATATAAGGTAAATATTGGATTACATGGTGTTTATAGTGACTATCGACTGTTATCAAACCAGTGAAACTCGTACCTTACTTAATAGACCAACTACTTTTTTCATTCTTGTATTCAAGTTTTGTTCGTTTTTCAGAAAAACAGTAGAAGATATTTTTAAAAACATTTTGACAATGTAACTTTCTTTTGAAGAAATATTTTTGATATAAAGGACGATGTTGAAATTAAAAATTACTGTACACAAATGATCCACTTTATTTTACATTTAATTTTAATTAAAAATCATTCGTGATTTGTTTATTTTCTTAATAATGACCTTATCAGTACTTTTATTTCATCATCATCAATTCTTTTCATACCAAACTGGAGCATGAAGCTACAACAGCTGCCCTCTATTCTTCCTGGTCTATCGCAGCCTCCCGGGCACTTCCCCAACTCTGCCATCCAAATGAATTCCTTTCTCCATTTAGCATACGGGGCCTGGACCTTTGACTTTCTTCCTTTTTGTTTCCATCTGGTATCTATGTCAGCGAAATTCTTCTGTTACCATTTTAATTTGGATGGAAATAGATTTGGTAGATGCTTTATTACACAATTTGAAACTTAATTTTTATCTGGCCAGTACATTTTAAGAGTTTTTCTGAGGCATATATTTGAAAAGCACTTAATATGTATTTTTGTGATTTAGAAAGTTTCGAAGCCTAAATTCAGTAAAGAATGATCCCTTATAATCATCTTGCTGAAATTTTTATTTTATACAAATATTCTTTTTTGTAAATAACATTTGTATTTGTCATATAATGCTACATAAATTTTTAAAATTGCGTTTTTTGCGATTTTAGTAATAGAAAAGAACAGAATCAAATAAATTTTTATATATTATTGCTAAGGCCCAATTTCAACCTCTCGCAGAAATTTAAATAATGTAAAATCCTCATAATACGAGGTTATGCCATAAAGCTGTAACTATTGTTAAGAAATAGCCGCAACATCTGCATAAAATTTATTCCACATATTAATGAATACTTACATACCGAATGTTACAGCTCTCCATGTTGATTTGTTTGGTTGTCCACGAAGCTTTGGATGAAAGTAACTCGTATGTTAAATCAGTCGGGGATCCACGGTTCGCTTTTGGTGTAGTGTAGAAGTTTGGAAAGGGAGGTGCCAACTCAGGTGATGTACTCGTCATTTTGACAGAGGTTCAAAATTACGAGGTCCGTCACCAAAAGCCCTAATTTTGCTGTAAAGTGCTCTCTTAATAAACAATCACATATCCATATTGTGATTACTTCGATCTACGGTTTCTTGAAACTAGACAAATTGCCTTTATTAGCAGTAGATTACAACACTATGTACGTAAGGTTCCATTAATACCCAGAATAAATTTTATCCAAATATTTCGGTCATATCTTACTAATAATTAAAACTACACGATTCCCCCCTATCTAATACCTTACACCTCTTTTTACCGGTGAAAATCTCTTATCTTTAGGAGAAACGTGTAATTAATATTTTAAGCATACTTGCCTTTGGATACCCATGCTTTAAAAATGTCAAAGAACAAGTTACAGAAATTCACTTAAGATGTGTTAATTAAATTTTAAAGATGTATTAAACACACATATACATTTTAAGTATGATCAGTAAAGAGTAATTATCCACAACATAAGAAATAAAGCATAAAACAATTAAGGTTAAATCTTATTTCCAGAAATTAAGAGAAAACTCACGTTAAATGTTGAAAGGAATGGATTTTTTTTCGAAAAGACGAATTTTTGAAATTGTTTCGCATTATTAAAAGAAATTTGTACTTAAAAACTTCCAACTGAAAAAAGACATAAGTTCAAGATAAAATAGATTATCTATGCCCAAAAAGAACTTATCACGGATTTGTATAAATTTACCATTCGTATCAATGACGGTTTCTCTTATCTAAGCACGCAGTGATCACGATCTTGTATTAGTGCAATGTGATACATTTGATACGAGTCAAAAAAGGCTAATGACTGATAATATATGGATCATTTATACATTTATTTTACATCATTGTTTAAATATAGTGTTGTTAAAATGTAATTCTGACAAAGAAAATGTGTAAACGTTTCTTTAATTGGTGCTAAAACAGTTCAAGAATATTATAGAGAAAATATTACAGACACTATTATCTACCTCTATAATATTATTACAGATAATATTATATACACACTTAGTGTTGTCAAATTATAAAATGAGAAATCAAAAATATATGATTTCTGTAAACAAAGCGAACTTCCTTCACAAAATGTGTATCGGTTCTATTTATGTAATTTCCATTTGTAAAAATAATGCTGCAAAATTTCAGTGGTCCAATTTCTTTCTGCTATTGAAAAATGTGTTAAACTTCTTTCTATCATAACAAAAAGAAAAAAAAACGTTACATTTCTTGTAGAAATTTAAAAACTATTTAAATTTGAAGGAAGATTATAATATCAAAACCAATAATTTTAGTTTTCGAAATTTAAAACATTTCGAAAAGATATTCTTTCTTCTTTTAAAAGGAAATATTGCAAATTTAATTTGAAGGTTAAATTTGATACATAAGTCAAATTTATCTTTGAAAACTTAATAATTAGAAAAAGAAATAAATTAAAAAATAAATCTTACACTCGTATTTTTTGAAAATGTTATTTCCAATGAGAAATTAAACATTTTATGAAATTAACTGCCTAAAATTTACAATGGATGGAAATTGACCTGAATGTGTATGAAAAATGTAAGAGGTGGGTGCGCAAAATTTTAAATATAAAACTAAACTAACTAGCTTAAAACTAAAACTAGCTTAAAAAGTCAAAAATAGTTAACATATCTACATATATAACTACAATTGGTGTACATATTTACTAATATCAACGAAAAAGTATTGAAATGAAATATTTGAAAGGAAATTTCCATTTCTTCTATGATTTCCTTGAGGAATGAATCTTCTATGATTAAATATTTCAAAGCTTCTTAGAAACATTCCATTTTCATAATTATTTATTACTTTTTCATATAATGAATATATATATATATATATATATATATATATATATATATATATATTTATAATAAATTCAAGTTTCCCCCAGCAGCCTTATTATTTTAATATTTTATACACTGTTAAAGCATTTCTTGTTTTTTTTCCTTAGAAGACCCTAAAAACAATACAAAGTATCTGACACATTTCGATACTCAAACAAGGTATGTGTCTGTCGCATAAAATAAATTTATTAGAAATCAGATTTACTAGTGTTCTTACGAAAGAAATATTCTTTTGTGAATGTGAAAGTTTCATCTGACCTTGAAGATTGTCAGAGGTCATTTATCTCTCGTAAAGATTTATCGTTTATCTAGAAATTTTACTATATCATGACTATATATTTGAATCGGAAAAAGAGTCATTTCTAATTTTCTTAACAAACGCACACCTTGACGATTTTTTTGCAATTCTTTAGTAATGATTAACGTTTTCTTAATGAAAAAGGGACATATTTCCTCCTTTAAAGCACTTAGAAATGTATCTTATTTCAGTGTTCATTTCCAACGGGTCATCTTTGGCTTTTCCACAGTAAACTAAGGGTCATGGTCGTGTACTTGCTGCCAGCGTTGTTTCATTGAATCGTGGGGTTTAGCTTGATGCCACTAAAGACACCTGCATAACGTGGCTAATCCACGTTAAATTTGGTAGAAATCCCAATCTCTCTCGATAGCGTAGCGCGGAATTCTGGAGAGAATGGGGCTAACTCAGTTGTTGTCCACATCACTCGAATGAGGTTCATAATTACTGGGTCCGTCCCCAATATCACCCTCGTTGCATCTCAATGCGACCTTAAAAAACAATCATTCAAGAGTACGTTTCTTATCTCCATCACTGTGCGGCTTCTTGATTCAAAGAAGACGATGCAATATTGGTAACGAAACCATGGCACGCTTCAAATTTTTTTTAGCAACAGGCTTATCTCAAGAATCTTTGGCCTCCTTGTGCCCCAGATTTCAGCTTTCCCCGACTTTTTTTCTGTGAGGATATGTAAAGGACAAAGTTTATGAACATAATATTTAAACAATAGATGATTTGAAAAAGGCCATATTACACAAAAATAAGAATATTGAAACGTATTTCTTAAAATATGCACGCAAACAAAGTCTGTTTTGTCTTATAGAAAGAGACAGACAATTTGAGCATTTACTGTAATGTGGGTTCAAAATGTTTACCACGTTATATTAGAAGTAATTTTTTTTCCATTGCCATACTTGATTTAAAGTTCCTTGCTTTTATATAATAAATTATGGAATCGTCAGAATTATATATATATATATCAACGCTACTCCACGCTACTATAAATTCTACTCTACATACGAAGATGGCTAGCATATTTTTTGCTTATTTTTTTATGCTTTTTCTAGTATTTTATGACTTGATAAAAAGCATTAAGTATTAATGAGAATCTGAATTGAGTAAATATATTTTCTAAATTTAAATTGTGTAAATGTATAAATGTGTTTGCATTTTTTTATATTACTCAAGGTATTATTGGAACATATAGAGTGTTATACTTAGAAAATCTTGATTTTTCTACATTTTTTTAGTTCTTGATTTTTCGCATTTGATCCTTAAAGTTTTTTTTCGCTTTTTGTGTATTTTTCCTCTAATTATTTTGTATTTAAGTTTTCGAAATTTTTTCAAATCATATTTTTGGTGTTCGTTAATAAAATATTTTGCTGATGTGGATAGTTAGGCCTGGAATTCCACAATAATCCAGATGAATAGTCTAAGACTTGTTACAGTATTAAACATTTTTTTTCATTTTTGTTTTTCAAAAATTTTTATTGTTTTTTAAAAAAATTCAAATTTATTGATATTTTATTTATTTTTCTACTCTTCTGATTTATAATTATATATATATATATATGATAAATAAATTAGTATAATATATATAAAGGAAGGGTCAGTGATTTCTTTGTTAATATTAAATTGATATATAGCACGAAAAAAATTAAGAATTTTAATTCTAAATGAACATATTTGAAAACAAGTTTTTGAAAATGAGAACTTTTATGTTGTTGTGGTGGTCATATTTGGAGCTATTATAAGCTGTCCTATAAAAAAGTTGCGCAAGAGCTTGATTTTATTTCGGTAGCTCGTGACCTCAAATATATGCCCGAAATTACTCAGATAACTCATAACACATCAATGGGGAGAAAATTACGTTTCCGCGCAACTATTGGCAGCCATTTTTTGGCGTCATGATGCGATAAAGAAAGCAACCCTGACAGAGGCGAAAAAAAGGTTCATCCCGACAACTCGCGGGAATCCGAGCACACTCCGCGTGAAGCCCGAGAGCGAAAGATGTCGGCCCCTCCGCGCAGTGACCAGGAGAAACTGACCCAGATCTCCGTGAAGGGGATCGCACTGGTCGAGAACGTCAAGAATGTAAAGAACACCTTTAACCGTCACCTCCACTACACTCTGGTCAAGGATCGGAACGTGGCCACCGCAAGGGACTACTATTATGCCCTCGCCCACACAGTCAGGGACAATCTGGTCAGCAGATGGATCAGGACCCAGCAGCACTATTATGACACGGACCCAAAGGTGAGAGCTTCAGAACGTGTAATGATTCGAAGCAATTCTAAAATCTCGGAGAACGATTGGCTTGTAAACCATACCGAGAAGAATTTATTATTTTTTCAACATTTATGTTTAAAAATAAATTGTCTTTAGTGGATTTTTATAGGAAATTCAGGGACATATGTCATAAAATACGATAGTTACTGTACTTGTTTAGATACAGCACTCGTTGATCGTTGGGGGTTTTATACGTATATTTGGGATCCTTTTCCTTCCAAAAAATTCTTCTGAATTTTCCTTTAGTAATAATAAAGTATTTTGTGTTAAAACGAAAAAAAAGGAAATAAGAAATATTTATAAAAAAAAAAATCAGATTTTTTTTTCCAATTTTTTTAAAATTAGGATTAAAGGGATGTATAGCATTATATCTAAAATTCTGTTTCTGAATTAAGAATAATTTTAATAATAATGAATAGTTATCAATTCTTCATATTGAAATCTAAATGAATTTATTTAAACAAACCTTAACGGATCTCTTATTGGTTAGGGGTGCGGTTACAGTAGTTCATTTTTATAACAGCTTCTCAAACTTCAGACCAGAGAATATTTAAATCAAATTATAAGCATCAAATCCTAGTTCCACCCCCAAAACCTTTTGTGTGGAATAATAGAAACTGCTGCACATTAAATGGAATTAGGCTCAACAATCATAACTTGGAGTGGTGCGGAGGTTAGGAAAGTGGGATACCTAATTAGGTGTTATCTTCATTCCTTGTTCAGAGTTAAAATTTACGAAGACCGTGTCTTGTAAACCTTTAATAATTGTAAAGCACGTTTATATTGCAAACAGAACCAATCCGATTGAAGGAAATCAGTGTATTTGAAACTTATCTTGAAATAGATATAAAATATATAGAAAAATATACGATTTATATAAACACTTATTTTCAAACTTTTTTAAGTTAGTATATAGCTCTTGAAAACATTTTAATTGGTTTATGATGTTAAGAAGATTATACAAAAATCAAGGAGTGCTCACAAATCCGTAAAAAAAGAGTTCCCCTTAGTTGATGGCTTTTAATTTGCGTGAATACGAAAAATTAAATCAAAAACGCCTTAAACATTATTAGGTAAAACAGAGTGGTAATTGCTTTCATTAATTCATTTGGAATAAACATTACACGTAAATGGGAGCAAAATCCCCTTGATTAATGTTCTGAATTTTAAGAATTAATTTTTATCACTTTTCTCATTCACAAGACAAAAATTTTCTAGTTCTATACTCAAGGTGTGTGAAACACTTTATAATAAACATTTTACTTATAATTTATGATGATAAAATAACCTTACAAAACTAAATATATAACAGATATCCTTAATTTTTATCATATTTGAAATTCTGTCGAAAACTTTAAAAGTTAAAGTTATTTTTAAAAGTACTGAAATAGATTATGTTTAATTATGCTCAAAAGACTTTAATTAAAAATAAATTTTACTTTGGATCTCAAAAATTCAATGATTTCATTTTCTGTTTGAGAAGATCAGATAAAGAAAAACTTAAAGAAGGGATTCAGTACGTCAATCTCTAACAGTTTAATGAATGTGTCAAAAAAATGAATCAGATCTAATAAACACCGATTGATGAATCAACATTCAGAGTAGTCTTCCATGAGACACTCGAAGGAATTATATCTGTCATTTGAGAATAAAGTTCATATCGCTTCTATCTCACGAGATTTCAGTGTTTGGATTTCAACAGGTGTGGCTCATTTTTTTTCTCCGTGAAGCACTGTTGAAGGACATTGGAGAATGTCCTTTTGACAAATACGTCAAAAAGCAGGGAATGTTATTTTTTTTTTCATGCAGAAAATGATATTTTTCGTTTCTCAAAATTACTAGGAACCCTTTATTCACTATATAGAAGAGTCGAATAAATATCTTCATTTACGAATTGTAGAGACCGGTGGTGCATCTTGAACGTTAAAATGTTAAACATGTGAAAACAATTATTACTATTGAAATATATTTTGCTTTTTTTTATCCTCTATTTATTGGCTCATATTATTGCATACGTCGATACAAAACAGTGTTAATAAAACATTTTCTTCAACAATGACCTTGACCAAGGTCATTGTCTCCCAGAAACTTTTCTGAAATCTTTCCTGGGATATTACAGTAAACTAAATGAAACAAAACTTTCCTGTCAAAGTAAAAAAAAAAAAATAATATGTTTTTTTTTTTTTTCTTCTCATTTTAGTTCATCTGTAGAATGAAATAAAATAAATATCTAATGCGAATATTGAAATCTTACAACACTCCTTACACGTCGGATAAAATTATTTTCTGTAATCTTTCCTGTCCCTCACTCACGACTATTTTGTTAAATTCTGTGAAAATTAGTTGAAAATGTTTTGATAAATTAACACAACGAATCACAACATGGCATAAGTATTTTTTTTTTTATTTTCATAGATAAATTTTGCATTTACAATAATGAATATATTTGTAAATTAGTGCAGATTTTCTATACTTTAAATTGTTTCCATTAAAAGTTTAAAAATATACATTTAAAATACTAAATGTATAATATACATTAAGTGCAACAGTAATTTTGCATATGAATGCATTAATATAAGCAAGAGGAATACAGTGCTGAAGTAATTTATAGAAATAAAAAAAGCAATTATACCCTTAAAAATTAATACTTATACTCAAATATTAAAATGATTAAGTTCAAAGTAATGTCAAAATAGAGGAAAGAATTTACGTTACTTAAATCTCAATTATTATTTCTTTCAATTTTAAGCTTTATTAGGCGTAATTTTTGAACTAAAATACCTCCATTTAAAATAAGAATCCATAAAAAACGTAAATCTTGAGAATATATGAAGAAAAGTTTTTGTTTTTGCACTTTATACATGTAAATTATATTAAAAATGATATTTAAAAAGTACAACCTAGAATTTGATTCAGAATTACAATCGATCATTTAAAAAGTCAATGATTAAAAGATACATTTCATAAGATCAGTTAACAATTCATGAAATATTTCTCGAAAGGACGTATTAAAAAGTCTTCTCTTGTACAATTTATATTTTTTAGTGTAGTTTCTGTTTTTGTTAAGTAAAAATACTAATTTTGGAAGCAAAATGAATTTATGAGAATCAATAAAATATTTTGAGCGTCAAGCCTACATCTATAAATAATAAAACGCTTGAATGTTTTTAAAGTGTTTAGTTCTATAAAACTTTAAATTTAATAAAATGACGTATAAAAATATTGAATTCAATGTATGACTTAGTTACCGAAAAGAATCAATAAATATAAAAAGGATGAACAAGCGGGGTTTAGACAGCAATTATAGAAATATTATGGTATAGATAATAATCTAAAATTATTTTTATTTTCATTAAATTCACTTTTGTAAACATCAGACGACCTTCAAGGTGACACTGAGACGCCGGAGAAAAATATTGTTGACTTAAATAATCACTTCACTGCATGTTTTTTTTTTCTTCGAGAATTTTCATTAGTATCCTTTTTCTCTGCCTAACCGGTTTTTACAACCTCGTATTCTTCCCAACTAGATTTGTTTTCAATCCTTCGAAACACACTGGACAAAATTCAATTTTTCTAAGGGGTTTCGGAAAGCTTACGAAAAATTGAATTTTAATAATAATAAACCATTGCTTCCTTTCCTCTGTTTCATACTTATTTCAAGATCTATGTATTTTTAAGCTAAATAAAGCTAATTGGTAGCTTTTTAAGCTACCAATAAAATTGAATGATAATAATGTAAAACTTTCAGATGCATAAACAAATTATTCAGTTTAATAATACTCGGTATTTTATTGCAATGCGCATAAATAATTATGAAATTGCACTTTATGGAATTTGATACTACGTATTATTCAATAACGTTACATATAATTAATAACAATAATATACATGATGATTATTATTAAAAAATATTATTTTAATAAAAATGAATATTAATGTAAAATTAACAAAAACAATACATATTATTTAATAATTATTAAATTCTTTTGGTAATTTTTATGTACAGGAAATGCTTAAGATGTAGATTTGACTTCTAATGACTTGTTTGAAAAATTTAAACCAATAAAGAAAGATTAACGTAACTAATTTTAAATATTACTTATAATAACAATGTAATTTATATTTGATGTGTTTTATCTAATTTATTTAAACGACAATTTTTAAAGAAAGTACTGTGTGTGTGTCTGTGTGGTTATATATAAATCTTTAAATAAGAAAACAAATTAAATAAGAGAATGTACCAATAATGATTATATATAAATTATGTTTCCTCTAGTATTATTGAAATTATTTACTTTACACTCACGGTATTCTGTAATTTCTTTTATCATCATTAGTCACTATTTATAAATAAAATACACATTTATAAGAAATTTTAGAAACCTTGAAAAACCTCTGCTCACCGAAAAAAAAAACTTTTGATGTAAATGAAGCAGAAAGACAATTTTAAAACTCGTTTGTAATTTCGAAAAATCATCGTAATTTGTGTCAAAATACAATTACTTCTCTATATTCTATAAAGATTTTTAAAAACACTGTGTAAATTTTTAATAATTAATATTTTCATTTAATTTATTCTGATCAGACTAGGTGACGATAAAAAGAATTTGAACATTTTTAAAATTATCTCAATTTTATGATATATCTATAATGAGATTATCTGAAGCAAAAATATCATTATTCTGATTGATCACATATATCACCCCCTTGTGTAAATATAAAATCTGAAAGATCTATTATAATTTGCCTCAGTGTTTACGGATTCCAAAATGATATATAAAAGAAGGAATTTACCTAAAAATTATTATAACTCATTACATGGATAATTAACAAGACGTATGTTCAGCCATAGCGACAAGTAGTATTGCTGAGAGCTTCATCGAAATATATATGTAATGATAGTGGGTTATAAGTGGGAAGAAAAAAAGACGTCTACACAAAATAATATCTATAAAGTAAGCAGGTCCAAGTGATTTTTTTTTTCAAAATTGAAACTAAGAGTAAAACAAAATTCTAGGCTCTTCTAATTCAGATTGAGTTATTTTAATTTATGTAATCGAAAATTATTCAATTATAGAGCCTTTACTCCGTAAAAGATTATGGAACAATAAATACACTTAAATATTTCTTAGGTGCATCCCCTCTCTTCATAATTCTGCTAGGACTGTCATAGCATTCAAACATTTATTCATAAATATAAATAAGAATCCTCAATAAACGCCAGTAAGTAGGTTACAAAAAAGCTAATAAAAAAAGAAAACCATGTTATTTACTTGTAAAGTATGTGTTTATTTTTTTACGTAAAATATATTTATCTAATCTCCTTATGTACTTTCCGATATCTGTTGTATAAGTCTTTGGATTTCTGTCTCAGCCAGTGGTATAGCTATGAAGGGATATGGGGGTTGTAACCCCCCCCCACACACACACACCCTTAAGGATTGCTGAATACTGAAATTTAAAAACTGAAACTTTCCTGTACTGATATTTTTATTATTATTTTTACAACAAAAAGGAATATTCAAAATCACGTACTCCACACAAAATTATTTTCACTTTGAAAATAAAAAACAAAAGTTGATGTTTATTTTGAGATCAGAGTTGAAGTGGGAGAACCCCTTCCCCTCCCATGAAAAATTTCTCGTTGCGCCCCTGATCTCAACCTCTTAAATACCTCACGTTCAGCATCTGTATTGGTCACGGAACACTTGATGCCCACGTGCAATTTAAGCGAACCAAACAAGCGATAATCGCTTGGAGCTATGTATAGCTGTAAGGTGGTTGTCTTGAAGTTTCCATCGAAATCCTATTGTTTTCTCCAGGAAAAATCGAGGTGCATGAGACTTGGCACCATCGTGGTTGAACTAGACTCTTCGAGTCAATAGGTCTGGACATTTCCTTTAATGTTCAGTGATTGATCTATTTTATCCATGATGGGGAAGGAAAGTTGGCCTTGAGTGATGTGAAGGATTTTGACCCTTGATCTGTCCATCTGGTCGCTTTTTTGCAGTGCTCTTGTCAACTAGACCAAAAAGGTTCCCCCATCAGCTACTTATTGAAGTATTTTAATTTCGTTCGTCGTTTTTGAAGTGAGATGCCTCAAATGGCGTATCGAAGCTTCGTCAAATTTTTACAGTCACAGTTTCACTTCGTTTCAGGAAATAAGCGAGAGAAACTCCTTAACCCCTCCTCCTCAAACACAGTCAGCATAATCATTCCAGCCTACGGCCCCTATTTGAATTTACTTTTTGAAAGTGAAATACGGTGCTACCATGTCAACGAGCTTCGATTCCGGTTGATAGTCATTAACCGATGTTTCATCCTCAGTACTCCACTCCGAACAACAAATAATATATTTGGCAATAATTTACTATTAATTCCCGAACTATCATATTGGTTTCAAACTTCTTACTGACTTACTTTCAAAATAGATTTGACAACCGAATAAATATTTTTGGCCTCCAAGGAGATAAAATTGTGAAGTATAAAAGATATTTATTTTTCGTAATCATTTCATGTACTTATCATCACTTATTACGACGAGGAAAAAAAACCTTAAACTTTTATGATTTCTTTTTTTATAGATTTCTTCGCTATCTCTTCAGAAAATTTGCTCAAGATAAAATATTTCGAAAGAATTTTTTATAGATAAACAACTAAGAATTCTGCTTGTTTGGTAAACCGCATTTTTTTTTTTTTTTTTTTTGTTCCATCTCGCCGTTTTGAGCCTTTTTCAAAATCCTATGAAGTCAATAAGACATTGCACCAGAGAACCGTTAAGGTTTTCAAACTTGGAGGGAATTTGAATTTAAAAGAAAAGAGAAAATTATAACAAAAAATATGGAAAAAATTTACTCATATTTCGTTTCTTTGAATATGGTTTATATCAAGATTTATTGTTCTAAAGGGGCCAAAAACTACCAGGGATCATTTTTACTAAATAATTGAAAGACAATATTTATATCTCTAATATATAAATACACACATAAAATACGTATTCTAGAAAGAAATTTCTTTTTTATATAAACAATTAATTCAAATTTTAATTTTTTTCAAAATTATTAAGTATTTTAAAATCCTTATTATTTCTACTAATTTTAATATTTTTAAGCAATTTTTATTTCTAAGAAATTTAACAAGAAATTGCTTAATGATATACTGGAAATACTTCTATTTCTTACAATTTTAAGTATGGGTTGATTTGTGTTAGAGTTATATATAATTATATAAATTTCTTCTATAAGGTACCATGGAAAACAATAAAAAACAAAACATTTAAGTTTTGTGTATTTTATAAAATAAATAATTGTTTTTTAAAATCCTTTTTCCCATGCGCAGAATTATCAAACATATTGTACAAAACAAACAGAAAACAAATTCAAAGCTTGATATTGATTTGAAAAAAAAGCCTTAGCGTTCTAAGTACATGATCGCCATGAAAAATTAAAGTTGTAGAAAAAGTTTAAAAGTTTTAAGGTCGATGAAATGATTTTACACACAAAGTTTAAATAACTCGCTAAACAATGTAGTTGAATCTATAAAATTTTGTGCATATATTTAGAAAAGTCCAACAATTAAAATAAAGTAGTAAAATTTTTTTCCATATTTTGGTTAATATTAAAGTAATATGTCCTCTTAATAACACTAGAAATATTTTATTATATTGAATGAATATTATATACCAATGGCTAATATAGGAGAACATACATCTTGAATTACGGTATAGTTCATACATTTACTTCAAAGCAAGTGCATTAATATAAATTTCTCTACAGTCTTAATACTATTGTATGAATTTATGATATATCTCAAGCATTTTCTAATATAACTTTCTTAACTAGTTTAAATTAATTAGATCGCTGCAATCGTATTTAGGTTCGAATACGACCTTTTGCGATGAGCTTCGTATTTAGGATCTTTCCATTATCGCCTACGTAACATTTAGATGAATCTTTCTAAACATTGAATGCGCTGCTCCTGTAGAAATTTCAGAATAGATAGAAGTTTTGTCTTTAACATAATTAAACTCCTTTGATTGATTTGAATTAATTCTGTATTTGAAGCATGAGTGAGATTTGGGCGAAAATTATTTAATGACTTTTCATGCTCATTTCCCTTTAATTAACCTCTGGAGTTGCTTTACTACGATGTTTGATGTAAGAATGTATGGTCGGAAGTGGCGCATTGAGGAACGAATACAGAAAGTGAGACGTGGAATGAAAAGCATTGTATATTTACAACATCTTCACAAATTTCTTTACAGCAATGTCTATAAATGCTCAAAATTGCAACTATCAACAGAATTACACACTTGGTAGCATCAACAAACAGTTTTAAAGGTATCAGGCATTTGGTGCGCGCTTGCAGCTGCAATAGAGTCGAGCAACGGAATCTTCAATTGAGTCAGCTGAATTCTCGTAAATAATAGTATTCAAGTCCCCCATAACAATTTATAGAATGCTCAATAAATCTGGTGGTTGTGGTTGATATCTGATAGGTCCACCACACTCAATCCATCGCTCCGAAAAACGGGCATCCAGATAATTGTAGATAACCACTTTGAAATAGGCTGACACGTCTTCATGCTGAAACCGTATTTGATTACGAACGACAATCCAAACATTTAGTAGCAATTCTGATAAAACCTCTTTCAGAAAAATATGGTAACGTGAACCATTGAAACACGTTGGTAGGAGGTTTAGGTGTATAAGGGAATCGTTCATAATACCCACCCAAACAATCATAGAGAAGCGTTTTTGGAATGCATGTGGGCGTGAATCGGGGGGAATTTCCCACTCATGGGTATTGCGCCCACTGTGGCCCATTCATAAGTAATGAGTCCTTAGAAAACACCTTATTGTGAAAAGTTACCTAATCTGTGAATAGCAAAAAAATGGAAAATACGTCTACAACGCAAACTATTGCAAGAACCATTGACAGAATTCTACGAGCAGAGCGTAATTGCATGCGAAGCTTGGACTCTCTGAATATAAGACTCTCCAAACGGAAGGTTGACTCACATGAACTCGACGACCAATGTTGCTTGTAAAAGTGTCAGGTTTTCACCCACAGTGTTCAAGTTTGGTTTCTTCCATGTTTGAATATTGTTCAGTTCTTGTTCCAATTCTTCCGTTAGAACTGATGATGAATGAACCATTTTAATAAAGATGCAGACTTTTAGTTCGGTATACACATGTTCGGAAAACGTTCCTGATATAGCTGCTATTAACATTGGCAGCACCTTATATTAAATGCATGTTTGTCTTTTTGCTATTCGTAAAATCTTCCATCACGGCCGAGAACCCAGTTGCAAATGACGTATACCCGCAGGTGCGTCAGATCCCGGATGGTCAGGCCCAGTGCTGCCCTCTATCCATAGTATTGTTTGCTAGTCACAGCTATATAGTCTATATCATAGTTGGTAGTGACAATTTCGGTAGTATTTTTTGGTGATGTTGTAAATAAAATATACATTTCTTTCCATGTCTCATCTTTTGTGTTCGTTCCTCTACGCGTCACTTGCGACTATATATTGTTTTGTAAAAAAATATGTTTTAGTAAGCTGTACCATCCCTCAAAGTTTGTTTTATGACCGTAGAATCACTCCTTTGAATTAGTTAAATCAGTATTCTTACAAACGTATAGACTCCTAATTTAATTATTCCTAAAAATTTAATGAAGTATTCTGACATAACATATCAGTAGAAGCAATCCCGAAATGTTTGAACAATAAAGCCTTGATAAAAGTTGGGAATGATTTTGACTTTTTACTATGTAAAGATTCCTATGTGAGATTTATCGCACTGGAAGTAGATTACGTGCGAAAGATGTTTGAGGATTTCAAGAATAGAAACAGCAACTCATTCACCGACCTCAGTTCAGTTTCTAAGATGTTTTAGGGCACTGTCTGACAAAATCCAAAAATCGGAAAACTAGGTTTTGGTTTCAACGGTATTAAGAGTGTCTCTGCAATAAGCACTTCAATTTTAATGAAAGATCACAAACCGTTGAATAAAGAAAGGATAATTCAATTATATTTTCATTCAAATGCAATCATTCCATCTTGAGTTAAAAAACTTAAACTGTAATTCAATACTAATAGATATTTATCTAAAAAAGAAGAAAATTTTACATCGTTCAATGAACTCAGCAAATATTTTGTCTGAAAGAAAATTTGCTTCCATGCCAGAAAGTCAAAATCTTGCCTGGAACTTTGTTTACTCGAAAGTAAAAAATTATGGAACATTCGGGCGCGTTTTAGCAACTTTGTTTTTAACATTTTTTCAAAACTCAACAATAAATTATGTAGTTGAATATATATTGTGTAAGAAAACATTTACATTTTCTCTCTTTTGATGCTTCTTTTGCTTCATTTTGCGTTTGTTTTCTTAACAAAGAGTATTTAGATCAAATGACTGAATGAATACTCATTATTAATGAAAACATAAAAATTGCTTGGAGCATTTCGGTTTCTTTGTTTCTCTTCCATTTACTTTTTTAGCGAATAAAAAATAAAAACTACAAATGTTTTTAAGAGTTTAAATATCGAAAAAAAAATTTTATAATTGTCTTCTTATGTTTTGTAATAAAGAAAATTTATTCCGTCAAAAAGTAAGAAATTTGCAATCATTACTGTTAATTCATTAACAGAAATTGAGTTTTGATATCAGTATAAAATTAAATTTAGTACATTTGTTACATAGTTAAATTACTTTTTATATTTTGTTTATTGTTATGTATTAATATTTATTTATCAATCCTTAGCATTTTTCTACAGAAAAAAAAGAATGGAAAAGTTAAATAATAAAAACTTAATTTGAAGAAATTAGCTTAAATTTTGTCAGTTTGTAACATTATGTAACTTTAATTTTACCACGAATAAACGCAATATATATGATCCCAAGAACATTATCGATTGTGTTATTTTAAGTTTTGATCAATGTATTTTTTTAATTTTCTTAAAAATTGCGAAAATAAAAAAATATTGTAATTTAATAAATTTTTTAATTTAAAAAAATTCTTTAAATACCTCCTCATCTCCGTTTACTTTACTTTTGCTATAAAAGAGATTTAAAAACTTTCACGTTTTTTCCTTCAACTAGTATCTCTTTTTCATGGTAAAATTTTAAAAAATGCTAATAACAGCTCTTAAGTTTTCAATAAACCAAGTGACAAAGCTCAATAGATTTAGTATAACGTGTACCATAAGGAGGCTCAGTATCCTGTGAGCATTTTTTTTAAAAAATAAATACATATAAAACGTTTAGATTCATCATATATGAACACACATAAAATATGTATTCCAGAAGAAAAAAAACTTTTTCAAGTAAATAATTATTTAAAATTAAAATTCCAAAATATTTCAATATTTTAAAATTCTTAATACTATTAAATATTTCAATATTTTAAAACAATATTTTCTTTGATTTCTTAGAAAAGTTTTGGACAATTTTGTGGACGAATTGGGTTGTACCAGTGTTATTTATAGCTTTACAGTTTTTTTTTTCAATCAGATACTCCGAAAAAAAAAAGAAAAGAAAACAACTATTTCTAATTTTGCGCATTTTTAATATAATAACTATTCATCTAAATCCTGATACATATTTTATCCAAATCTTTAGAATTATCAACAATATTATATAAAATGACCATGAAAAATTTCAAAGCTTTATATTGGTTACATAACGGTCTTAGCATTTGAAACACTTGACCGTCATTAAACATAAAAAGTTGAGAAAATACAATTTAAAGTTTTGGAGGTTAATTAATTGAGCACTGTTAGGAAAAATTTAAATAATGTAGTAAAGTATTTAAATTTTGTAATTATATTTAGAAAAGCCATATACTTAAAATAAGGTAACGAAATATTTTGAGATATTTCAGTCATTTTTAAGGTACTGTGTCCCATTCAAATTGGACAGACCGGATGTTAATATGTTTCTCGTGATCAGAATACATTTCAATACGGGTGCCTTGGCAACCATCTAAGAGAAAATCCTGAATCTTCAACAGAATAGAAAATCATATATTAAATTATTTTAATTTCTCCTATGTAGAAAACCTTTACCACAATCTGATAATTTAGTAAGTGTCATTTCCTTACAAGTACCGTCTAGCAATTTATCTGATTCTCCTTTTCTGAGCAGGAAGCTACTGTTTCATTCCTTTACTTGTGGTTTTGAATTCCTTTTTTTTTTTTTTTTTTTTTTTTTTTTTTTTGAGCAATATGCAAAATATGTGGATATCACTTAATTTAATTCATCCAATACACTTGTTGAAAATTCCTCTCGGCAAATATTAGGTCGGAAAGTTCTGTCTGTTTGTGAAGTGGAAGAAAACAATATATTTTTCACATATTTAATAATATTTATTGTGCAATATAATTTCCGTCGTTACTGGGATTGGTCTATAAACATTCCAGATGGGAGCCTCGTGAGTGAAGTGAGAAAAATTTACTTAATGGAATCGCTATATGCACATTTCTGTTTGCTCGGAACGAAAACAAACACACATTTTGTACCGGTTAACTGGTGATGAAAAAATAGATTTCTTCAAATATACGTCGTAAGGAAATGAGCATACCTGCACCATGGACTATTTGTTCCTTCCATTTTTAAATCGAGATTGATCCAGAATAAGAGAATGCTGTGCATAGAGTTGGACGCCTAGAGCTAATACATTTCTAGCTTTTGAAACCTAACAAACAGCTCAATTCAGAAAGATACTATCAGCATATGGATGATTGGTACAAAGCACTGAAAGAAAAGAGACTGGCGATGTTCAAAATGAAGTGCATTATAATGCATCAGGATAATGCCGAACCACATTCTGTTTTGGCGATTCATCAAAAAATCACAGAGCTAGGCTAGGAGCTTCCGTCACATCCACCGTACTCCTTAGGCCTAGAACCCTCTAACTGTCACTTGTTTATCAACCAGCAAAATTTTTTGAAAGGAAAAAATTCAGAGCTGAAGCATCCTTCAAACTAGCGCGACTTCAGTTCTTCGCCTCTAAAGACAAGGCATTTTTCAAAAATGGTATTCCCAAACTGCCATCATGCTGGAAAGAGTTCAGAAGTAACGACAGAAAATATATTGTGCTTTAAGTATTATTAAATGTATGAAAAATGTGTTATTTTCTTTCACTTCGCAAATGGACAAAACTTTCCGGTAGAATTAACAGTGCGTTATAGAATTGATCGAATTGATGAATGAATTTAGCAAGATCTTTAATTCTAACAGTTTCTTCCTTAATCAATTTAGTAAAATACTATTCAATTTAGTAAATATCTATTAAATTAAGTAAAACTGTACAAATCCTTCATTAGACTATTATATTTTCAAATAGCATTTAACTGTATTTTATCACATCTTTGTACACAGCGGCATAGACTAATAATAATTCTTTGAAAAAGGTACAAACATTCTAACGTATAATAACGATACCTGCTTTTAACAACGAAACGATCAAAACAAATTATTTTGCCTCGAAAATAAAAAAAAAATATTAAATTAAGTATTAAATTTAAAGCAAACGCGGTAATCTATTGAAGTAGACAATAACCACTTGCTTAGATATTAAAATTAAAGCAAACTATAAAGTATTATATTAAATATATCTAAAGCTAAACAATATTATTATCGCTGCAAAAGAAAAGAAAAGAAATCTTTACACATTAATCTATTCTCAATAAAATAAGTTTTATAAATGCTGAGGTAATATGGATTGACATTTATTTGAAATAAATTTAGCTATGCTTTGCAAAATACTATCTAATAATCCTAAAAATATAAATGAGAAATAAATTTATAAGAAGCAAAGTAAGGAACTAAGCTAGAAATTAGTAAAAATACATGAAAATTTTATTTTCAAGTTTTTTATTCAATTTTAGAATCTGTAGATAATACATTTAATTTTATTTATAGGTTTTAATGAAATCGGTTTAAATTCAAAATAATTCAAATTCAGAAACATAATAAATTCTATTATCAATAAAATTACTTCAGATTTATTTCTTTTCAGTGTGATTATCGCAAACATCATTCCTGAAAATTTCTAATATGTGTAGAATGCTTCAGAATAAAGGATTATATAATAATGATTACATTTTTATGTACTTATAAAATTGATTTTCTTTTCTCCGATATTTCTATGCCCATCTGTTTCTGACAAAGCAAATCATAATAATGCTTACGGAAAATATAGATTCTTGTAAATTTCATTTTTAAGAGATTCTTAAATTTATTCTATAGACAATTACTTTGTTACAAGTGAGGTAGCTGCTATTATCGAGTGATCTTCATGGCTGGCGATATACTAAATTGAGTCACGTGTTCGAGTTTTTATTCCACTAAGAATCCATGGTCGAGAATTTGTGGCTAGGGTTGTTTCCATGGAGTAATGGATTCGAGTTCTAATACCACTAAAGACCTGTCGTGTAGCAGTGCGGATATACATTAAATCTTTCAAAGCTCAATATCTTCATGTTAAAATGGTGTGGATGATAGGAGTAGGTAGTAACTCAGATGTCATCCTGGTCATTTTACCGTTGCTAAAAATTACGACATTCTTTTCCGCTTGCCCTCATGTTCCTTCTAAGTACGAGGTAAATAAAATGATTAATAAATCTTCTAAAGACCCATCGCGCAAAATCAGTAGAATAGTTGTATATTAAATAGAATTCTGCTTCAAAGTCTTCACGTGGTGTGGCTCAAGTGTGTTGTCTTCGTCACTTGACTACAGCTCAAAATTGTGTGATCTGTTGCCAAGACGTCCCATGTTACATTAGTGCGACATTATTTCCATCCATATAAGTGTTATAGTTTTCATAATCGTTGTGAATAAGCTATGTTTTCACGTAAAAAATATTTTTTATTCTTTCAAATAAAATATATACATTAATTGATCATTAAATAGAAATGTACATAAACTAAATGATTCTCTTTTTCTCTCTCTTACTCTGTGTGTAACTCTGATAAAATGATTTTTAAACATGTATCGATTTTAATTGAATCTATCATTCGAAAACCACTAAAGTCACTACATTCCTCCATGTTGAAATTAATATTGTGCAGGAGTTTATTGATGAAATCCTGAAAGACTCTAAAATTGATCGAAAAAACTATCAACCTCTGTGTCATTTCCATGTTTATTTCCATGATTATGTTTCGAATATGACAACCAACAGCAAAAAAAATTAGACGATTGAAAAAAAAATGAGTTCAGGATAGCATATGTCATTCTCTCGAAGCATATTGACAACTGCTGAAGAAAATTACTTCACTTTTCTGAAGTCATGTTAGAAAAGTGAAGAACGTAATTATGTACCTTAATGATAGGAAAACATAAAAATGTTAATGTTTAAGTGATATCATCAGTAATTTTGATTAAATGTGTGTTTAATATGCCTGATTTGTTTAATTAAAATACCAATTAAATATTTTACTTGATAAAATAACGTAAGTCAAAGATGGTATTTTTTAAAGAATTTACTGTTCATAAATAATAAACTTTATTGTCTAGACACCACATTAAGCCTAAAAGAGTTATTGGATGTTCGCGTACTTTTATTCTACACAAGTTTTTATGATTTCTGAAAAATTCTAATTGCGCGACTTACGTGATTTTTGAATTGACCGATTCAATTAGACTCGAAAGTGATTCACTGGTGACGATATGGAAAATGAAATATATTTATGGATGACAAATGAATACTAACGACTGATAAAATTCACGTTTGAATCACGTTCATCAGACACAATTTTATGAACACTGGTGCAGTTTCTTTCTCATTTTTATCGCTTCTTTTCTTCCCCGCTGATGGTAAATTGGAATTATCTTCAACTCCTAGGAGAAAAAAAATAATAATCGTGATTCTAGTGTCATGGCTGATAACGAGCGTTCAAGGACAATTTTAAAATCTCTCTGGAGTCTGAACGAGCACGAACGCGGAACTAAACACGCGTTTAAGCGTTTCAATTTTTATTTTTTTAACATTCGCTTGGTTATTGCGAAACTTAAGAATTGAAAGTACAATGCTGTAATAAATCTATAGAAGAATACAAGGTAACAGAAATGAAAGGGAATTTGTTCTCAAATAACGATACGAAAGCTTTTGAAGGGATACTGAGCAACGTTTAAGGGGGAGCAAAGTTTTGTTAGATATTTGCAAGAAAAAATTTATTATTTTCCCATATTTGAAAACACATGAAATAGGCATTCTATGGAGAAAAACTCCAATGTCAAAAAAGTATTTAAAATTTTAATTTTTTCAAAAAAAAGTTTAAATAACTTCCACAAATTTTAATATTTTTGAACACTCTTTTCTCGATTTTTCAGCAATGTTTCTTACAATGATGTGCAATTGCTCAGTTGTTCTTGAGTTATTTATAGTTTTACAAATATTTTATATCAGATGCTACAAAAAAAAAGTTTTTAAAAAAGTCATGTGTAAGTTTGTGGATTTTTAAGAAATAACTATCTGTCTAAAATCCTCATTCCTTGTACAGAATTATGAAACATGTTATACAAAACCACCAGAAAAAATTTCAGAGCTATACACGTATATCGATTGCGAAAAAACATAACATTTTTAATACATGGCTGTCATAAGAAATAAAAATCTGAGAAAAGAAAAGTTTTGGAGGTCAACGAAATGATTTAGTACATTGTTGGAAAAAAAAACCTAATTCTTCAAATTATGTAATCATAGCCATGAAATTTTGTGCACATATTTAGAAAAGTCCAACAAACAAAATAAATTAATAAAAATGTTTTCGATATTTTGGTCATTTTTCAGGTACTATGTATGTCTCCTTTAAAAAGGTTTCATTATTTTAATTAACTTATTTTTCTTTTATCCTGGGTGAAATAGTTAGAAATAATTTGATGATTTATAATGATTTCATCAAAAAATTAGAGAAAATACACTTTGATGCGAGTTCTGAAAGTGGGTTCCATTTTTCATATAACATTGTATACATATTTCTTGAAACAAATGTAAAACATAATTTTCTTAGTAAAAATTAAAATAAAGCTGAATAACAATTTAATTGATGTAGAGAAAAAAGTTTAATTCTTTTCATCGTATTTTAAAAAAGGTTTTAAATAAGTTATTTTCGTAGCATATGAAATTCGCTTAAAATAACAAATGAATATGTAAAATCATTACAATTATTAAAGTAACAAAAAGGCTACATTACTTCGTCTATGGTCTCTAACCCGTTAGGGTTGGTAAGAAGATATACCTTTAAAATTTATTTAAAAATTAACTCAAATGCGCAGGTGAAATAATATAATGATTGGTGATTATTCAATGAGCTAAATAAAATAAATTGAATGATTTTATCTTTATCTGACTACGAACTCTCCTGTGATTCTCTAAATAGGCTTAATAATATAAAATGACGGAAATAATAGATAGGTCTACACTGTATGCATTCTTTTTATCCCGAACAATTGAAGCAACTAATAAAATTCATTTTCGCAGTTAGATGAAAAAGACGTTAATCGCTCCAACAACTTTTTTAACGAGAATGTTTTTAATTTTATTAGCCCCTAAGAAATGTTTTCTTACAAAAGTATTTGAAATGCTGAATTTTTGCATCTACCTAAGACGTTTTCTAGAATGAGTAGCAATGAACTCTATTTATACACGCACTGAAGTTTATGTGATATTAGATGGATTTATTGAAAGCGGAATGAGAATGATGAGACGTTTAAAATAGAGGAAAAGAGGAAGCTGCTAAAAAAGAAAACGGAAGCTCGGTATTATAGGTCGCAGGATGCATAACACTGCTCGTATTTTTCTTCTTTTTTATTTACGTAATGCTAAATAGTGATCGTAAACAATTTATAGCAGCAAATTTGTCCAAGCCGTATTATTTTCAGGCGTAAATTCCTAAGCGTAATGTTGATCCTACGAAATTTTTACTTGCCATTTTTTTTTTAACCTTAATCTAGAGTATTGGATTTATTTGACAAATAAGTTCCGAAATAGTAATAATAATTATAATAATGAAGGTTTGCGTTTGATATCATTTTCCTTCAGGATTTAAAGATCTCATGTTTATTTTAATGATTCCTCTGTGCTAGCGTTTCTTATATCTGAAAGAGGGATTTAAAAATTGCAGCACTATCGCGATAATCCGGCAGATATCAGACCAAAGAACTGCCGGATCATCGAAAACACCGGCTTGCTGCAAAATCACTAATAGTTACGCAACTAAACAGTGAATGTGATTGTTTATTAATGTTACACTGAGAAGACTAAAGGCGATGAGCCTCATAATTTTGAACATCTGTCAAGTAGCAAGGAAGTCACCTGAGATGACACCTTCCTCTCAAAACTTCCACAAGACGCCAAGAGGGTGTAATTATGATTGTTTATTAGCGTCTCACTAAGAAGCAACACGATGGCTATCGACGACGGATCTCGTAATATTGAGCATCGGCCAAGTGACGAGGACGACACCTGAGCTGGGACAACTTTCTCCAAGCTTCCACGTCATGCCTTAGGAAGGACTTAGGACCTCGACCAGATTTAACGTGCATCATCCCCGCTACCCAGCTGGTCTTTTTAACACCAGGCCTCAAACCCACGAAAATAACGCTTGCCGCAAGTCCGAGACCGGATCCTCCAGGCTACCACGGCTATATTTAAACAGTGAAAGTTTTGCGTTATTGTATCAAATATAATACAATATACGCAAACAAAGTGTCTAACACACAACTAAAATTAAGAAAAATGTACGTTTTTGTAATGATAGAATATACTATTCCATTGAAGTAGCAGGCATAAAATAATTGTTCAGTACCTCGTCTGCTTGAGCAAAAGCATCGTATTTATGGTAGGGTAGGAAAGATGAATAATGGATGCTGGATTATGGAGGGAGTATTGTACTTGTTAAAATTGGAGGGGGAAAGGCAATCAGAAAGAAATCTTTATATATATATATATATATATATACAACTTTTATTAGATGTATTTCATTAGATTTAAATAAATATGACAGTATAGATATGAAAAGGTTAACAAAGAATTTCGTAAAATTAATATTAAATTTGAGGAATCCCCAAAATAGATTATTAGAAGGAACCCTAATATACTTTAATATCATATTTTAACATACTTTTATTTCTGAACATATGTTATTTCCAATTCATACAAAATATGGTTTTTTAAAGATTAAAATTTCAAAATATTTAATTTGGAGTTGGAAAATAAAGAAATTTCGATGTGTAAAAAAATGCTTGTTGAAGATGTTGTAAAATTGCTGAATAATCTTGAGAACTGCTGAATAAAAAAGTCATTAATGTGAATTAAATGACTTTCTAATAATCATTTTATCGTAAGTCTCCTCCATTCATTTTCAAGAAATGATTTGTTAATAATTAAATTTCACCTGTTAAAATTAATTTATATGCCTTTTGAGTTGAATGACCAGATAACTGTTTGAAACAATTTATGTATGAAATAAAACTAATGTAAAAATTCTACAGATTACATTATGATGACAGTTGCAACTGCATCGAATTCGAATTATTAAATAGAAGTTAAAGTATAAGAAGGACTTTAGAATATGTATGTTCATGCACATTCTAATTGAAAGTATGCGAATTCTCCATATGCATCCAGAATCTTTCTGTGAAATAATTTTTGATCATTCCTCTTCCAGTCTTCCATCACAATACAAGATGGTGGTTCGTTACAACTGAAATAATAATTTCAGGTATTGGGATAATTCCAGATTATGAGAGAAGTTTTGTAGACCTTTTTAAATTTATATCTTAGATCTCACAATTCTTTGATGTTTAAAATTTAAGAAAAAAAACAACAAAACTCAAGTGTTTTAGTAAGAGACATCATTTCATGTTATTCACAACTGCATAAGCATGTAACTTCCTTTATAATATTAAAACACTTGAATTTTTGTAACTCCAAAATTTAACGAATTTGTTTTTGTCCTTCCAGAGAGTGTACTACCTTTCCTTGGAATTCTTAATGGGAAGGACATTGACGAATACTATGGTCAATTTAGGTATCCAGAGCACATGTGATGAAGCTTTATATCAGGTATGAATGTCTAAATATTCCTTTGCATATGTGAAAACTTATTTTAGTATGTGTTTACTACAACAATATATTTAATATATATACCAAGAAAATATTTAAATATTATTTTAGTGTTTGATTCGCTTGTATGAATAAGAATTAAAATTTAATATAATTCTACATAGACTTTTATGGTGCTTCATACATTTCCATTTTAAGTAATTGAAATTTTGGTCAGCAAAAATTAGAGGTTGAAAACTTTTTTAAATTGAAAGTAATTAAATTGAGAGCTTGCACACCATTTTGACAGAAAAGGCTCTTAAATATTTTTGTCAAGTTCGTCAAAACGCTTTTAAAAGCACAATTGCAGTCATGGCTCTCTCTATGCTAATTTTTTTTATTAAATAAAATCATCCTTAGAGCAGTCAAAAGAGTTTTCGATTAAATATGCTAAGAAACATAAGAACTATATCTTTGAAATTCTGTTACTGAACACGCTGTAATCAAAATTTTAAAATTCTAGTTATCCTTTAACAATGAAAATCAGTTGAATTTTGAAGTAAATAAGTCTTCAAGTTTCCTTAGAATAGTATATAAATACAACAAGAAAATTGTTTTCCATTCAGGCACCTTAACACTGAGATACTTAAGCTGCATTCTAACTGATAATGGATTATGTTACTATAATGAAGAGTTTAAAGGGATTAAAAACATACTGATAGAAATAGAAAAGCTTTATTCCAAAAAATTCAAATTCATTCAGAAAGTCACATTAAGTAGACCAAGGGACCTTTAATGACCTTTAAACGCAGGATACGATCTATGAATAAGACGGTAAAGTCGCTCCACTGAAACGTATGCAATGTATAGATATAATCAATAAATAACGAGGCAAAAGATATTGCATCAAAAATATGGTGTTCAGAAAAAGTAGAGATGGATCCTTAAAATATAGTTACTGGCGTCGAAAAAGGATTTGGGAACATTCACTTGCTGACCCCGAGGCCCCCTTGTTATTTTTTTCTTTCCTATGGGGCTATATCTTTGATAAACATGGGTGACGCGCTCCCGAGATTACCCCAGCAACCTTTCAATATTTTCGACCCTCCTTTTCAAATACTTTGAATTTTCTTCCCTATTTTTTTCAAAGGTCTGGTTTGCAGTTACATCTTGTTGGGCGCTTCATGGACACTTCTGGTTCTTGCGCCATTAAATCTCCTTAATTCTCCTGCTAGAATAGCTTTCTGGGGCCTGCACAGAAAAGGGAGAAGGATGATAATCGATGGTGACGGTTTCCATTCCTTTTGTGCTTCTTTGATCTCAAGAGACCACTTCTTATCAAATCCCTTGAAGATGAGATACAGTCGATAATCTGCGGTCTTGTTAAATGTTAACGAAGCTCATTAAAGCAATTAAATCGAATCTCGTGATGTCATCCTGCTGCATGATAATATTGAGCCTCACACAGAACATTGTGCAAAAATTCAAGTAGGAAGTCCTGAAACACTCCCTCCCCTAAAGCAAGGTTTGTCTTCAAGTAACTTCCGCATCTTTGGTGAGCTCAAACACGCCCTCAGGGGACTAAAAAACTTTTAGGAGTAATGTAAACCGTAACTGGTGTGACAAAGGGGGAAAAATCTACACAAGTTTCGACAATACTTTCAAAGTCCATGAAATACATTTTGTGAAATATCCTCTGCCTCGTTATTTACTTACTATATCTTATAACTTAAATTTCGTGAGCAATACTTATTCATTTTCTTGTATTCAATTTCACCCAATGGTATGCAAGAATATCCTCATTTCATCCCATTAAATAAAAATTTATGTTTATTTTAAAAAACTATTTCTTATTTAAGAAAAAAATTTTATTTTGTTATTATGGGATAAAATAAAATAAGCAAACTTAAAATTAAAATATTAAAAAATTCGTTTAATAAAAAAAATTATAAAATACTTCTTAAAAGGTATTTGTACATTTTTTATTTATTTATTTGACTAGATTTTATAAAAGAGTCTCTTCATTTAATTCGATAAAAGAAATTGTATCTATGTATAAAATATCACCCCGTATTAAAATAAAATTTATTTTGTTAATATAGAATAAAACCAAAAATGAGCTTAAATTTAAAATCCTAAGATTTTTTTAAAAATTCTTGCCAACTAGTATTTGCATATATTTTATTCAATTTATTTTTGTTTTAAACAAGAATATTATTGAATTCGGTTAAATAAAAAATATTTAAATCTATACTAAAGAAACTGTTGTATTTAAATTAATTTGATTCCTCAAATATAGAATAAAACAAAAAAAAAGTCAGCTTAAAATTTAAACATTAAAAATTATTTATTTAAAAAATTATTACAGGTTAAATTTATGGGGAAGGGAATGGATGCTAAATACATTTACTCGGAGATGTAACTGTGACTGTCTTCAACGTGTTCTTTTTCAGCTCGGACTGTACATCGAGGAGCTTCAAGAAATCGAGGAGGATGCAGGTTTGGGTAATGGAGGCTTGGGACGACTAGCTGCTTGTTTCCTGGATTCCATGGCCTCCCTAGGAATGGCTTCATACGGTTATGGACTGAGGTACGAATACGGGATATTTGCACAGAAAATCAAAAGCTGCGAACAGGTGAGGAAAAGTTTTGCTTTTGAGTTATAAGGAAAACATTTAGCGAGGGAATATCGTAAAGTTTCAATTATTACAAAGAAATAGCTAAGAAATCTGGATAAAATTTATTCTACGTATTAATGAATCTCTATGTAGATAATGTTATGGCTATTCATATTGATTTGTTTGGTTACAAAAAGCTATAGAATGAAGTAATCTACAGTACGGACACACACAATCAGCGGAGTTCTACAATGACGGTCTTCGAAAAGTCAAGAAATGCTGGAAAAAAATGTAAAACTCTGGAGATTGGTTATGTAGAAAAAGTCTTAAGAATAATAAATAAAAATAAAGTTTTTACCTCAATTATTTTAGAAATAATCCTCCCGTATGATAATTAAAACTTTACGGTACTGCGGGTTACTTCAATCTACGGTTTCCTGCAACCAAACAAATCAGGATTAATAGTTGTAATTTACAACATTATTTACGAAAGGATCCATAAATATGCAGAATAAATTTTAACTAGATATATGAATTATTTCTTAGCAATAATTAAGGCTTAACGGATTCTGAGTGGTGTGTGTGTGTGTGTGTGTGTGTGTGTGTGTTTAATAATTGCGTTTATCGTATCTAACATATGCATATCGGTATCTAAAATAGTCATAAACATATGTCCAAAAAGGTAATTCTATAAATGGAAATTTTGTTTGACTTCCTAAGTTTTCAAAATTTATTCATTTATTTTTTAAAGAAAGTTAATCTTTTAGTCACTCCATTCACTGAAGGTTTCTACTTACTTTCCGCGACTCCCCTGCGTCGCTTACATCAAGGGTTAGAGCTATTGCAATTCAATAAAAGTTTACACAGTAAAGAAAATCAAACTTATTTTTATTCAGCTCTAAAAATGATCCAAAAGTCAATTATTGCGAATGTACAGCAGAATCTTTCACGGGTCTTCATCAAAAAATTATCGGACAATTTACTATCTTAATAGTTTTAAAAGTGGGTTCGAATCAGGACTGAGGACAAATTCAATCTCAGCAAATCAACTATCTTATAATCCCCTGAAACCAAATGTCATGTGTGCCACTAGTAGTGAGGGGGAATAAAAAAAAGGGATAAAGACCTTAGGGAAATCATAATGAACCCTCTTTAACTACTTCCAAAAGTCAGTTTTTGTCTGATAAAGGTCATGCTGCGGCGTTGCACTTCTACCCGGCTCTTGTGATATAACTCAATCAAATATAACTAACACTAAAAGTCAATAACTTACAAAGAGAGATACTAGACAAATCTCACACAACTATTTATTCAATAGCCTTGCAGTATAATGTTTGATGGATATGTGCTCTACTGAATAACACTCTAGATAGATTCTCTCATTCAACTAATACCGAACTAATACTCTCTTACCAAAATCTCTCCAGTTGAGGCTGATTTGATTTCTCGAATTCTCTGTGACCTCTATCGCCTGTAGCAACTCTTGCTATCGTCTACCGCTTGTAAGGCATATACTCAGCGCTAGTGCCCCTTGACCTCTATCATCAAAACTTCTATTTTCTTATATACTCTCCTATCTAGCTCACTTCACTTTATTTCTACTTACCTCTATAAGAATAATCATGTTTCATTTTGGTTGGGAATAAATTATTTGTTTCGTGCAATCAATCTCAATTAAAGTTCACAAGTTTAGTGACGAGAAAATCACGAATAGCCCAACGTCTCAAAGCTATATGTCTGGTGGGATTGGAAAAGAATCCTTCATTATGATCTTTTACCAAACAACAAGAAAACAAATTCTGATGTCCCAATTGGACGAATTAATGACAGCAATTGAACAAAAGCGTTCAGAAATAGTGAATCCGAAGGGCGTCGTGTTTCATCAGGATAATGCGCAACCTCATGTGTCTTCAGGATAATGCGCAACCTCATGTGTCTCAACCCTACTCTAACAAAAGTTGTTAGAGTAGGGTTGGGGTGTTCTACCCCCTCTCCCTCCACCAAATTCACCAGACTCCGTGTCCTCAGATTTCTGCTTATTTCGATTATTGCGAAATACCCTTAATGGGAAAATTTCAACTATTTGGTCGAGATAAAATGTCATGTCAAAAAGTTTTTCTAAAAAAAAACCTGAGAGATTCTGAAGGGACGAAATTTTCAAGTTGCTTGAAAAATGGAACCTATATAATTCAATAAATGTTCTGTGTTTCAATCAGCCTTCAAATGGCACGAACTTTCCGGACAAACCAGTATTTATACAATATAGTCAATTGCCTGTGCTGTAAAAAATTGATAAAAGAATACTAAAAATATATAAAGGAAAAAAAAATTGAGTTTTTTTAATGGTATCATCAACTTATACAATTTGAACTATACAAAAAGATTTAACGTATAGCTAATCTCACTGACAACGAGCTCATGAAAATAACCTATCATAAAGAAAATTCAAACATTAGCATTTCACTTTCCGAGAAATGGAGAATCATATATATATATATAATGGAAAGGGGAAAACATATTTACAGAAAGTCATGGCGTCATCCGAACAAAAGATTAATCTTAATTTCTCAAAAAGAAAAATACGAATTATGACGCTACAGTGTCTACGACTAATAACGAAAGAGATTGCATAGTAAAACCGCGTGTAAAGCAGACTCACACGTTACTGAAACGCATGTTAACGGAGACCAACTGCATATGTCTATATTCATTGTTGAAAGAACTTTTCGGGTTTTTCTTTTCCCGTGACTTATTTCCCAATCTCTGGCAGGTAGAAGAACCGGACGACTGGTTGAGGTTCGGCAATCCATGGGAGAAAGCCAGACCAGAATTCATGATTCCCATAAACTTCTACGGAAGAGTAGAAAAAACGAACGGAGTCTCCAAATGGGTGGACACTCAAGTAAGTATTTTCAATTGTGCGAATAACACACTATAAAAAGCAACTGAATTGAAGTGTTTCATTTTGTTCCTTCTAAACTTCTATTCATTTTTCATCACACAATTCCAATAGCGAGTCTCTGGAATTTTTAAATCGCAAATAAAATGGATACAAGCTGCTTCGCGTATATTTCTCATAGGGCTGGATTCATGTGACGTCGGAGTCTTACGACAGATGAAGTTATGCTTCCAGTCAATCAGTTCCTGCGTCTTACTGTTGCCAATATTTTTATTTCTACTGAAACTTTCTTAATAGAGGCATATTAACGATATTAACGCACAAAACTTTAAAAATTATAATATATCTGAGTAGACGTGTTCAAATTAAATTCATATGATTGTAAAAGTCAGGCTCAGAACTTTCAGGAAAAATCTATAACAACTTTATTCTTCAAAACTAAAACGAACTTTTATAAATATATTGTTATATAGGGAGCAAAATAAAGCAAATAATTTTCTTCGAACAAATAAATAATTAATAACAATTTTTATGAAGAATGGGAAAAAATTAATTTATCCAATGATATTTTAAGTTTACTTCCGTAACGACTAGTATCAATTAAATTAAGGAATTTAAACGCATTGTGCTGAATGCAGATTTATTTTTATAGTTAGAAGTATACAGATTAAAATAATATTATGCAGATGATGCATGTAAGTACTATTTTATGATCTTCCATCTGTGCTTTTTATTAAAAAAATGAAAAACATTTTTTAAATAGCTGTTGTGGGAGAATCTTACTATCAGCGTATCATTATCTTTACTTAATTATTAAATGTGAAATTATTAGGGGAATTCACATGTACAGCAATAAATATGAAACTGATGTCTGTTTAAAAAATCGTTTTGTTACCGAGTCCAGATTGGCGATTACACGCCAATCTTTTTCGCCACTCTCCGCCAATCAGTTAAACAATTACGAATGAAGTAATAAAACATTCAGTTGAAACGGTAGCAACGTTTATTCCTATTCACTTATTTTATTGATTAACATTGTTTTATAGTTTAATTTCATAGTTTCGTTTTAATATCAAGTTTTGTTCTTTGTTTTTTATATGTTAAAGTTATTCATTTTTAACGGTAATGAAAATGTGTTATGATTAGATCGTATCTTTATATTTATCTTAAAAAATAGAAATATATCAATAGATTTCGAATATTTTTTCAATGTTAGTTTTCATTTCAGAGAAAACACATGATCATATCAGTCAGATGACCCTGAAGAATTTGAGCCCATTCAAATAACAACTTTTCGTACCTGAAAAACTGTTAAATCTGCATTTGCCTAGTGTTAAAACGAAGGATTTAAATCTAGAACATTTTTTTTTCAAATACAAAAATTCCCAAGTATTAATACTAAATTCTGACTTATCTGTCTTATAGAGATCAGCATATTAAATAACACTTCCTGGTCGAAATGTTACATTCTTTGAACTGTTATTTTCCAATGTTAAATATGTTCGTCATCATTATTGCGACTTAAAATAAAGTTTAGCAATCTGTTAAAGTGAAAAAGATCTTTGATATAACATATTTTACAAATTAGACACAGGCAGGATAAACGATATAATTATGGTTTTGGATATAATTATTATTTAATTTCACTTGAACTTATTTAATATGTAATGCATTTTATTCTCACTTGAAAATATATTCAGTTTGAATCTTCTCATTGACATTAAACGAAGAGATTTTAAACAAGGAAAAATAAAATAATAAAATTTATAAAATAGAAGTGTTTTAAGCAATACGTAAAGATCATATATAATCCGAATTTTATTCAGTATTAATATATATATATCTCTATATATATATTGGGTTAATAAGTAATTGCAGTTCACTCATAGATGCTTCAGTTGAATTTTTAGGTTTGCAGACGTAGTACAAATGTAAAACACATTTCATTTATTTGATAGTTGTAATTCAACAATCAGTAAAAAGTTTTTGATCGGTTGCGTGGTTTTAAAGCAGCCTTCGTTGAAGAATGGAAAATCAAAGGAACATTTTCGTATATTTTGCTATTTCCACCGAGAAAAACGCATCTGTCATAAAAGATTATGATGCTTATGGTGACGAAGCAAAGAACAGCAGTGTCAAAGGTGGTTTGCCAGAATTTCGTTCTGGTGATTTTCACTCCAAAGATGAAAAACGCTCTGGTCATCCAGTTAGAGCTGATGACGCTTAAATCAAAGCATAATAATCGATTCGGATCGTCACAGTACAGCAACACATTGAGATGGCGAAAGCTATTGTCACATACATGCGGTGAACAAACAACGGCTATGTTTCAAAACTCGATATATGGGTTCCTCACGAACTGAAAGAAACACAACGCATTAACAACTACGCAAAGAAACGTAATAGAAATGATCCATTTTAAAACGACTGATGGCAGCGATGAAAAATGGGTTGTTTACAACAATATCAAACGGAAAAGATCGTGGAGCGGAGAACTCACTCAAACAACATCAAAAGCTGATATTCATCAAAGAAGGTTTTGTTATCAGTTTGGTGGGATTACAAGGAATTGTCAACTTTGAACTCTTACCTGAACGATCAATTCTGATGTCTACATTGAACAACTAACGAGAGTGGCTGTGGAGTTGAAAAAGAAGTGGCTCGAACATTAAATCGAAAGGTGTTGTATTCCATCATGACAATGCAAGGCCACACACGGTCACTCTGGCAAATTATTTGTAGACTTGGTTGGGATGTTTTGCCACATCCTACATATAGTCCTGATCTTACCATATGACTACTTTTATTTCAGTCTTTACAAAACTCATGAATGGTAAAATTTCAATGATGAGAGCGTGTCAAATCGTACCTGATTCAGTTATTTGCTAATAAAAACCAAGTTTGCGAACGCGTGGGATTATGATGCTGCCTGAAGATGGCCGTCATTATTTGATCAAGGGCAATACATTACAGAATAAAGTTATTTAGTTCCATGAAAAATTGTCTTTGATTTTCTAAAAATCGCAATTACTTAGTTGCCAACCAATATATAAAATTAAATACAAATTTAATTTTAATACAATGGAAGGTTTAATCCGGTTTTTCTTTCTTTTCTTTTTGTTGTTTTATTACTACAAACATTGAGACACTTCCGAGGTGAGTAACACTGTTTTCCTTACAAGCTGGTTCCCATTATCAATATATAATTTACAGAGCTCATAAGTTATTTTTGACAATGTATTCATTTATTAGTTCTTCGTCTAATTTGTCTTTTAAATGCTAAGTTCAATTCTAAAAGATAATTCTCTTAGTTTTCTAATGCTTCTTTCGTCTATATATATATATACTTCTAAAAACAGCTAAAACGTCGTCACTACGAATATATTACTATAAAATTCGTAACCCTAAATTCCTTAATTAGATTAATCACTACAATTGAAATTGAAGAATGTATGTTGCATTTTCGAATTTCCTTTTTGTCTATCTTTGTTTTCTTTGTTTTTTTCATAAATATATTTATCTGTAAGGAATAAAGATTTAGTGTGATTCCAGTTTAATATTTATTTGTAAATAGTGAAGTAACTTACACGAGATAGTTTCGCAATGCCTTAATGACAACCCGTGCGCGGGTTTGAAACAACATGTTAATACACATTGAGGTTTCTTGGTCTCAAGATCCAAACAGTGCCTACGATTTGTAGTACATTTCGTTCTTTCGAGAGATTGGCTTTGTATGAAATTCACCTTAATCTTTTCTTTGCTCTTGCACATGGCAAATACTAGATGTATTAATAATTACTAAGTAGTATATTAAATTTTCTTTTCATTTCAAGTCAATGAACGGAGAACTATTCACCCAAACTGTAGCTGGGACGAGAGATTTAAGCCAGAATATAAATCGAGTTTTGTTACCTAATGATAATGAAAGGTGTACTACCGAAAATGACTTGTATGATAAATCAGCCAAAACTCTTTAACACTGCTTTATTTTCTAATTTGGCAGATAAGTACGCAATCGACAACCATATGTGTAGCAGATGTATTGCCACGTTCAAGCCAAATATCATATATTGAAGAATTCTTCTGTCAAATAAATCGCGGGCAGTCGACTTCAATAAACGGGATCCGAATCAGTATACATGCTGCTCGAATCGCGTTGTAATCAATATTCTGTTCTTGTGACTCTAATTCCTTTATCTCTTGTCCTATTTGCAACACTTTTATATAGTTTGTTAGGTCTATAGCTAATTGATAAGTGCACGTTCTTTCATAGGTGGCTGTCATTGAAACCTAGAAAGATTGTCTGTGAACGCGCTTGAGAACCATTACAAAGTGATCATATTTTCAAGTTTTCTTTGTAGTAAACAACCTATGAAATGTCATTAGAATAATCAATTACGATGGTGAGTTCAAAAACGACACTGCCTTTGCGAATGAATCAGGACATTTGGAATGAAATGTGTATCATGTAGTTATCTCCAGTGATCGATTCCCCTTCTATAGAGCTAACCAGAATGGCTCTCCGCAATCTAAGAATTCATTGGCACATTCTTTTCCAGTCACTCTTGGCCTTCTTTGGAGCTAGATTCCGAGGACAGCTCTTTGTTTGATTGTTGTTTGGTTTTCAGTGTAAAGGATGAATCCATACATAAGCGCTCTATCCGTGCTTTCCCATCATAATCTTGGTGTTTGAATGAAAATCTTCACACAAGGATGAAACATGGCTTATGTTACATCAGATTAAAATTGTTGAGCGTATTACAGAGTAAGTATTATAAGCAGTGAAAATTTGGTACCAAATTGAATTAGAGTAGGAGGAGTGAGTGGAAGCTATAAGCGTGAACAATGACTGATATTGACATATTGTGAGTGATCACAACCAGGAAGGGTTACATGAGAGTCGGCAGTTGGGACCCTCCATCTTTAGTCTTCTAAAGATTTGCACAAGTGATTCGCTACAGTTAAGTAAATGATGTAATCGCTCATGACCGAAAGATCTGACGGTATTGGGAATTATATCAAGGTATCGTAAGCTAGATTGACTTGTGAATAATTAAAGATGAATGAAACAACTTTACATTCGTTCCCTGTTTTTAATGAATGGTGATTCTTTAATTATTTGCTTGTTATGAATATTAGGAAATAGAAATACTGCAGAGGCATTGAAGTCTCTTCAACGTGACCATTGTACGACAGCAATGAAATTTTGATTTGGCCTCAAAAACTACTCAAAATAATCGATATGTATTTGTTTGGCGCCATTTAATAAATGACAGCACGCGTTAATACCAACATGCTTTAGCAATGCCATTTGTCGTCAAAAACCGATCTTTTAATCGATGTAATTTTTTTCATAAACGTACTATATGTGTTTTATATTTAGAGTTTCTTTTGAATCTGTGAATTCAATAAGATCAAACTCAATTCAACAATAAACATTAACGAAAGCATATGCAGTTTAAACAGCTTTAATCATATGAAGTGTTAACTTGTTTAGTTAAAATTTAAATTATTTTCTTAGATTTAAATTTTCAACCTTAGAAAGGAAATTCTTATTTTATAAATTGTTGTAGTTTCCAAATATTGAATCGATTATAGGTTACCTTTCAAAGAAAGTAGAAATCTGATTGTGTACTATCTACATTGTTCATATTTTCAAGAAAAATAAATTTTGAAAATATTTTTATTTTCTTGTCTGGTAATGATTGTATATTCGATCATTACATTTCAGTTGTATAA